>JAUMHP010000096.1:4020294-4037794 GCA_032361065.1 Enteromius trimaculatus | reverse complement strand
GAAAAAAAGAAATACAGTGACCCAGCTTAGACACAAATACTACTTTGTTAAAATGTTATCACTTCAAATTCCACCACGTTGATCTGATTATGTAATGGTCCACTTTGCATATTTCAAGTAAATGCTTCTAAATCTTCTATTCAACTTTTAAAAACAAGTGCAATAGGCTTAGAGGTCTAACATCGACCTTTGTGACCTGAAGAAATACTGTTGCTTTGCACTTGTAAAATTAAACCTTTAAGAAGTAAAAAAAAAAATAAAAAGCTTTCTAGCTGCATTTCTTTTCAGAATTTGTTTTAAGAAATTGCCCTTTTAATGACATTAAGCCATTTTTACCTATATATGTATATGCATGTGTTATACTCATGTCAGACGATGTCAGCAGTTAAACCTCTGATGCATAGTGATAAAAAATAGCAATGAAAAATGTATAAACATTCTAAAAAAAACACATTAAGAACTTTTATGATTTAATAATATGTGTTTCAGAAGGTTACTAATTCTGCTACTACAACCTTTTGTGTTTGAATGTAACTCAATTACAAAGACACACTGAATCACATATAAAATAAAAAATATTAAAGCATTATGAAATGTTATTTATTCTCTTGTAAAATGTACACCTAAAAATCTATTTTACTCTGTATGTAGTGGAAGAAGTCTAGTAAAATCAGATTTCATGTGAAAAGCCTGGTTAGGTTTTTAAGCTGTTCTTTTAGTGTTTTTTTGCAAGGGTACTGATTGCTGTAGTCATTATAAATCTGCTGAGGTGCTGAATTAAACAATGCCCTGCAGTGGTCCCATTATCAAACCCATGAGACATGCCGGGCCTTCTCCAGCTCGGCTAAATGGGGGCAGTGACTCAGCAGGGCGAAACTGGCAGAGAGGGCATTAGGCGTTTCGGCGCTGTTGTAGCAGGCTTGTCAGTTCTGCAACCAACATATCAGATTTCACAGCTATGAAAGCTCTTGCCTCAACTATCCTGGTGCTAAAATGTCATGGGTAGAGTGAAGTTTGGATTGCCTCTAAGAACGTGCATATGCAAGGACAAAGCATGAGCTGGCCAGGGCTGTGCCTTGATTTACTCCCACTGACTCATACGACACAAAGACATACTGACCAGGCCATTCATCCAACCTCTGCATAGAGGCCAAGGATGCCAGCTGACTGGGCATTGGTTTGGACAGCCAAGACATATAGATAAAAGGTCGGTCTGTGCCCTTGACCACCCAGATTTTCTGGCATGATGCTGTGCTAATTCAGCTATACGACCTTTTGACCTTAGCTATGCATTGTTTTTGGTTCTAAATAAAGCTGTTGCTCATATCAAAATAGATGTCTATATTATATGCCCCACAGTATTTGCTCTTTCCAAATCCACTACTGAAGTGTTTTTTTTTTTTTTTTTTGGAGATGAAAAATGAAACAGCTAGAAGTGATTCAAAGAAAAGATTTTCCAAATAAACCGACCTTTTGTGTGTATTTTCTTGAAAGAACTTGTCTTTAGGGCAGGGCAATGCCAAATTATTTTTTGAACTACTATTAAAGCCCACAATAATCCTACTTCTATATTATAAAATTTTATCAAGCACTTTCATTTTATTGAAAAATTCATTACAATTATTATTCTTCTTTTTTTAAACAAAAATCAATATAAGGGTAAGTAAATAATAATGAACATTTTTCAATATCTTTTTCTGAATTTGACTGGTGTAAATGTACCAGTTTGTTTCTAATACTTACCAGAACCATTTCTTGGCCAGTAACACCAGATTGCTAACTGAACTGTGTATTTGCTTTTCTGAGCCTTTAGCAGTGATTGGGGGCAAAAGGTTGGACAAAGAGCACCACTTTTCACAGTTATACATGCATTATTTTATTATACACCTATTTTATTATTTTCATTTATATTGCAAAATTGTAGCATTTCTTGTTAACTGCAGTCTTGAAAACGCCCACATAAAATCAGAATCTTTAATAATGATCATACACCCATTACTCTTTCATTTAGGAGTCAGAAATACCTTTTGCCATTTGTTTCATAATAATACATCCTCTTTTGAAGACCTGAACCCAGGCCAGACTTAGGCCTGAGGGGGTCCCAAGCACGTGTATTCCAGCACAGTTGAAGGAAAGCCACCCGCCTAGATGCGAGGTGTGATTATTTGTCTGTGGTATCTCAATGTTGTAAGATACATACTTTACTATTGTCCAGTTTCCATATTCAGAGGTCAATTTTCACAACTCAGTCAATGAAGCCCCTCACCACCTGTGATTTACTGGAAACCCAACACTGTAGTCTCACCATTGTGATCCCACCAAGGTAATGGTGTGACTGCTCTAAAAGCATTATGTTCAATTTACCATAGCAAACATGGATGAACGAGGTGGAGAATAAAAACAACCCCAAGCTAATTTATTTCAAACACATGACTTTCTCCGTCCAGGCCTGCGGATCTCCAAGGAAACATTTAGTTGTCAGCTGATCCACAGTTCATGTTTAGTATCTAAAATATGAAGTTATATCACCCTCATGAGCAGCTTTTGTGTTTTGACAACAGTCTGAGATTGCCCTGCCTGTTGTTTGACAAGGAGAATGAAATGTGAGGCCAGGTTGTCCTACAGCCGAGTACTGTTATTTACTCACAAAGACAAATACGCTGCTTACTCCTAACCAGAGTTTGTCGTAGTGAATGAAGCACATGGTTGCTGGTTGGTGCAGTTGATATGCACTATGGAATGAGTGTGGATGCCGCCTAAGCACATTAGCGCAACAAAAGGGCACATTAGTTAGCCCCTTACGTGCAGGAGTACACAAACCCTGCCAAGAGAGTGTATGGCTGCTTGTTCTGCCTTTGACAGATGGACTGGGCAGTATTTCCAACACACCACTGCATGCTGCCTGCAAAGGGAAATCCAAGCAGGAACAGATTTAAGGAACAGTAAAAGAAAAATAAATGCATGTGACTAGAAATATTTAGTTGGCTAGGTAAACAAAGGTCAATGGGTTTATAAATTCTGATTTAAAGTATATATTCAAAACTTAGCATAATGTAAGTATCAATAAAATTAGATAATTTTATATAGTTGTGTGTACACACACACACACACACACATTTTTAAATAAAATAGTAATAGGCTATACATTTATAATATGTATATTTAAATAATGAATTGTAAATAATATCTGATTACTTACATAATTGAGTAAATATTCAAAACTTACCATAATATAAATAGTAAAAAGTTATAGAATTTTATATTGTTTATATAGTGTGTGTGTGTGTGTGTATATATATATATATATATAATGTATAATTACTGTTTTTGTATCAATTTCTTATTGTTATTTATATTACAAAAATGTTGATAGTACTAGTAGCATTGTAGGTAGTGTTTATGTTGGACATAAATCTTATTTAACAGATTATATACTGATTGAAAATCGTTTAATTTTAGCACCTTCCTGCGTCGCATTGTTTCAGCGCTTGATTCACTCCTTTTGCGCTCTTCTGAAGGCTTGAGATGACGAACATCCTGGACGGTCATGCTTATTTTATTATTTTCTTTTCTGTCTCCCAGGTTCAGAACATCCATCATTGATTGTTCAGAAATGTCTGTTTTTGTTTTTCCTAGCATATCAAAGAAATGTAACAATGAATCAAAAGGTGCACACTCTTTAGCTTATGTCAGTTTTTTCTCATTTGTGTGTAGTTTTGATTATTGTGCCAGTGCGTTGTTGTTTCCTGCTCTTGCAGGTTGATTATTTTGCTTATGCGATAAGCAGATACTTCCCCACCAACTCAAACAAAAACCTCTGTGTCGTAATGAGTTGTTACGTATAACCCCCTTCTCATCTCTCGCTTTCCCACAATCCGAAAGGAATTGTCTGTAAGAGTGAGACACAATCGCTCTTTGAGCTTCTCAAAGAGTTTGACTGCTAGTCTGGTGGTTTAATCACTGATCTGGTACAAAGGGTCCTGAATGGGCAGCTCTTGCAGCACATAGTTACCTGGACACCCGTTTCCTCTCTTGGCAGGATATGATGTCTTTGCATAAGTGATTCTCCCACATAAGCCTGTATATCCCTTCAATGTGCTCATATTTCTTTATATTTATTCTTTATTTATATCTTTAGCTTACCTTGGCAGAGTTTAGTAGAGTGAATCTGTGATCAGTATTTATTTACTAATGTTTAAATTTTTTAAACTTTTTTTTTTTTTTTTTTTTTAAGATATAAACCAACTATTTAAATAACTTACTATGCTATTACAAAATATTAGGCTGCAACAATTCTTAATTAGCATTTTGTTTGTATATTAGCTGTTGTTTTTCTCCATACCCAGACGTTTCTGTTGCTCCTACTTTTGTTTTCATTAGATTTCAAAGGAATAAGAGATGAAAGGTTTCTCTTTCTCTTTTTTTTTTTTTTTTTGATTATGCAAAGAGTTTTATTTGGAAAGATTTAAAAATATTTTATCATGCACTGCATTTTTTAAATATTTTTGTGCACCTCTCACAATAAAAGTTTGGCATGCGTTTGCTAAATATTCTTGTCATGCCACATAATTCTTTTTGTTCTATATGCTGCATTATTTAGTTAAGAAATTCTATTATGAAAAGAAACTCAACAAATGAAAGCATTGCTGAATAGTGGCTCAGTGACCATCGATGGAGTTTTTAAAATTCACTTTTTTGTCAAAAACAAATAATAATAAAATGTAAAACTAAAATATTGCTAGAGACATTGACCGTCATCACCGATCGGAAATAGAAGTATACTATTGTTAGCGTTATCAAAGAATGACTCAATCTTTTAAGATTAATTCTCTTGATGTGCAGTTCTGCACGCTCTTTAAAGCAGGCCAGATTAGCCAATCACAGATCAAAATCGAGTCCAGCCCACCTCACTCGCGACGCTGTTGCGTCATACATATATCCCGGCGTAACGTACCAGGACAGCATCTCAGACTCACCGGTTGAACTGACAACTTTAGTTTTGTTAAAGAAGACCGTATAAGAAAAGGAAGGAGAAATAAACGTATTTAAGAACGAGGGACCTGTCAGAAGAAGTTGAAGAGAGGCATCTGAAGGCATTTTCTGGGTCTCTTTTTTAAGATACATCGTACTTGGCGAAGCTGTATTTATTTATTGATTGATTTTATCGTTAATTTTATTTATAAGTTGAATTGCGTGAAAACGGAGGGAAAAGACGAAGTTTCAACCGAGTCAACGTACTGCTAGACGTCATCGAATAATTGACAAGACGTGATGGAGGGCGGAAAGGTAACGCAAAAAAACTAGTTTTTCTGGTCAAAAACCAAAAATACAAAACACCGGGGATAAACCCTAATAAGACATTATATGGAAAATGTTAGTGGTCTGTAATTAATACAGTGGTTAAATGGTGTAGTTTAATGGTTCTCTAAATGTCATCTATTAGCCGCATAGCTTCGCGAGCGTTCATCTCGAGCTCTGGAAAAAGTTGACAAACTAGTTGAGTGACAAAAAAGCCGAAATAAACCTGTAGCACATGTTGAGAGCTGTAACATGGTAACGAAGTTGTTATGAACGAATATTAACATTTTAGTTTCCTAAAAACTGGTAGGTGTTGATCGTAGTTGGTCAATGCCGGGAACACGTTTGTTTAAAGATAATGGCTGTGTTTTAAAAACCTAGTAGGTTGCCTACATAGACAGCGAGTTTGGGAATCACGACCGTGTTTTCTGGATACATCTCTATAGCACAATGAGCTGCCTGTGTAGACGGTAGCTTTAGGTATCATTGGTAGTGCATGTGATGCCCTAAAGAGCTGTTTTTGTAGGCAGCACACTGGGTTTTGAGACACACCCAGAGAATCGTGGCGTACGTGCCCACTTAAATCCATCAGTAGCCAGCTCTTTTCTTTTCTTGTCTTTTCTTTATTCTTTTCTTGTCTTGTCTTGTCTTGTTGTTTCTTTTTCTGAATGGTGTTAACATACAGTATTGCAATTTATTATAATATTACATACACAAAGCAAAAATATACTTTTTTCTATGTAATATATCTGTTTACTTAAGATTAGAATTATATTGGTGTTTTGGTATGTGTGTGCATACTACACTTTAATATTTATATATTTGCAATAATAAGGTGTATATATATATATGGCTTGTGTGTATATGCATGTACACGACTGCATTTCCTCAATGAATTTCATCTGAAAAAGTCACCTTAAAATAGATAAAATTGTTTTAATTGGAAGGCTCCATCTCTAGTTTTATCTTGGTCACCATCCAAACTAGTGACTAATACTGCTAGAGCTAGAGACTCATACGTGACTAGTAGGCTGTTATAAATGGCTAACCTTACCACAGGATCATGATGATAACTGATGATAGATCAAGTGTCTTTCAGATTTTCCGAACTTAGTGACTTTACATGATCTTGTGGGTTTTATTTAGTCTATTATCACAATACCTTAGAAACAAATTATTGGGGTGCTTTAGAAATGCATTGGTTTTTATACTAAATGTAGTGTGGTATTTAAGTTTCTTAAGGTAAATTAGACCTGAAATGTTAAAAAATAAATTTGCCTGTGTTAAATGCTGTTTTTATAGTGTTTGGTTGACGTGCTGGGAACGATGTAGATGTCCCTAGGGAAAGGAGAGCTGCAGCTGGCTTCAAGCTAGGGAACACTTAACATAACCCTGCCAGTAAGGTCGTGTTCTTGACCCGTTCCCAGCACACTGCCTAGTGTTTTGCCTGTGTCGTACAGGGCTTTTCATTCAACGTGCACACTTGTGTCCCTAATGCCAGAGAAACATGCAAATGCATTGTTGTTTGTTAAGACAACCCTCGTGCTTAGTCTTTTCATACCAAACCAGCTTCTGATATTAAATAACATGTGAGGAATGTATGCTTGACAGCAATGTTTTGGATATTATGACTGACTAAAAACAGACATTTAAAGTACATTTATCACTGTGTATTGTGTGAACAGACATCAGTGCCACGTCTGTCACTCACCTGTCAGGTTTTAATATTTGCGTAGGAGGATCTCGTATTTTCTTCTCCGTGGTTGTGTTCTAAACCGAAAGCAAACATTTTTCTTTTATATGAACGTATAAGGAAATTGGTTTTATGCAGTCTTCCAAGGCACAATGTCATATCTAATGATCTACTCATTCTGGTAACCTTCAGATAACCGAGCAAAATATTTAATGACTAAACAAAAATTATTTCCAGGTAAAGATGGAAAGATAAAATGAAAATAAATAAAATAAAATTTCATTCTTTTAACTCATCCTTCCACCGGTCACTGAACCAAACGCATGAGACTATGAGATATCATAGGCTAAAAAAAGTTTAAGCCAACCAGATAAAGTCTTTGAGTTAGACATATATTCATTTGAGATATGCATTTATCATATACTGTGTGTGAAGGCAGTGTTTTTCCGATTTCTGATTTGATTGCTCATTCCAATCTCTTCAAACGGTTGGAAAATTACACCTGAGCACCAGGACAGATGTAAACTCAAGTAATTGGGAGCGGGTGTACAGTTGACCTGCACTATATGAAGCAGAACTAATAAGCTTGTAGCGGAAATCTCGATTTGCGAAGAGACATTTGATTAAGGATTAAATCTAAAGCAGATTGTCAGAAAATGTAATTCAATTTTGCTTTCTCAGGTCAGGCTGGTTTTCTTTTTGCTTATTCACCCCTGCATGACTGCGTCTCTTGTGTACATCCCTGTTAATTTCATTTCAGCCTAATGGGTGCTAATAAAGGGATTTCTAAGCAGAATAGGATTATAGAATGATAGAATTCCAGTGAGGTAATTTACTTCCTTGAAAAATCAAGGGGCGAATCAGTGCGGAGCTGTAAATGGTAATGCCAGAAGCTTAAAAGAGAGTTTTTGCTTGAGGTCATTTACTGTAGGTTACATAATATTGTTTGTAATACAGCAGCAGCAAATCCCAGCAGGGCCTGTTCCAGTGAAGGTCAGCATTGTTAGTGCTGAAAAAATGCAGTGTGTAAAAGCAATTCAGTATAGGCTTAAGTTAATATATTGATATTGATGGAGGGACTCCCAGACTTTACAGAAGTTGAAGCTGGCAGCTTGAAAAAAGAGGACGTGCCAGTTGGAGCATCACCTCTGAGAAAGAAAGAGAGGCTGAAAGAGAGAGATCTTTGTCTTTGTTGCCTGCTAAGCTCTTCTCTTTGAGTACAAACCAAACAACTTCTCTTTCTTATCTTGTAGGCCTGTATTCATCATTAATTGGCTCAAAATATACCCGGACACTTAAATTTGACAAAAAAAACTTTTTACTTTAACCACTGTCCATACTTTTACTGGAAAATAGTTGTTTATTAATTTGTTTTACAATCATTTTTGTTTGTGTATTAGTGTTTGTTCGGCTAGAGTATTATTTTACTTAAAAAATTAAGTGTTGTTAATTCTGTTCTCAATTAGTTTTTATTAATATTATAATTTTTTTTAAATATTAAAAATACAACAAAATGTACAGATAAGAGTACCATTAAACCGGATCAATCCGGTAACAATCTGGTATCGATAAAAGTAGTAATACTGTTAAAACCTTAACGATACCCATCCCTAAACAAAAGGACTTTATCATCACTCTAAAGAGATTTATTTTATGATTATTGGATCTAGATTATCCTGATTAATATACAGCTACTTCCCACAAATTTCTTGTATTTTTATTTACTTTTGCTACAAAACATGCTACAAGATGCATATTTTTGTTTGTTAAACTAAAGATACAGATCTCCATACCATTGGTTTTTAAGGTTAATGAGGCTATAAAGTAAGAAAACGTTTGTGATCTATAGTTCAGTAGTTATTACACCTAGTTTATGATACTAGTCTGTTGATCCTGGATGACTAAAGATACTGATAGATCTTTTGAGGAGGGTACAATTAAACTAAAATTAAAGAAATATTTTTTTTTTTATGTAAAGTGCATTGCAAATGACAAAAATAATAAATAAATACAACTAATTCAAAGCGATAATAACCCAGCTTCAGCATCAGCTCTAGTCCAGAATCTAAGGTTTTTAATGTCTTAAGCAATGTGAAGATCAGCTCAAATTTGTTACGTAACTCAGAGGTGGCCAAAATCCCCCCCAAAATAAAAAAGCCTCTGCTCTTTGCAATGAATAGCGAGGTTTATTTGCATGCTAGTTTGGTTGCTACAACAGAGCCAGCATCCAATTGCCTGTTGAGGAAAATTGTGTTTGCATTTTTCTACAGGAAGTGAAGAGTTGTTTTGACTCTGTTCTTCATGTAATGATGACATTTCAAAAAGACATTTTTATACTAGTGTGAACAGTGAGAAGAAGCCCTAACCTGCCCCCTAACCTAAATATAATACTTACACACAATGAGAGCACTGAGCCAAAATATGTGTCCAAGTCAACTGTCAGTGTGTGCTATCAGCAGAAGGGTGTGACTGTTTATGCTGTGAGCGGCGTGCATTAGGATGACGAAGCTAAAATGATCTTTTCATAAAACTCCTAAACCATTAATGTAACTTTTACAGAATTTCTAAGTACAGCACACTAATGGATTTCACGGAGAGGGCCAGGCCAGCTTTATATTTTTTTTGTATATATTTATTTAGTTACAGGTATGCAGTGTTTAACTAGGCATGTCTGCGTAGTAATATAGGGTAAAGGCAGGAATCTTAAGAGGAATGTTTCATAGCCAGACCTACACCCTCCCCTCAAGTAAAGACGCAAGTCAAATCTTCCATATTTAGAGGTGTCATCTTTCTTAAAGAGATACAGGCCCTCTCCCGGCATCTGTTCTGAGTTGCGTTTCCCATCAAAACTAATGTTTTAGCGGCAGGAAGGATGTAGTTAACTACTGAGGAAAGTCGACTGTGCCGAGGCTACTGGCAATAAGCCTTTTCATATGTGCAAGATTGGTATACGAGATCCTGTGTGCGATTTTGACTTATATTTTAAACTAGAAAATGAATAAAAAAACTCCTAGAGGTTTTGTGTTTGTGTGTATTTGGCTTCCTGTTTCAGAGCTTGTCAAGCAGCATAGTCGTGAACTCCTTGAACCAACATGAAGTGAAGGTGTGTGCTATTCCCGCCCCCTGTATGCTCTTGCGTCTTGTTCAGAGGAGTGTACGGATGTATATGCAAAATGAAAAGAGTGCAGACGTCCAGACCCTGTATCTTTAACATCGCTGAATGTCTGTTTATAAAGAAGGAATCCAAGCTCTGGAGATCTGTTTACAGTTCGCTAGCTCGAATAAGAACTGCTTGTTGTTTTTCTTGTAAAATGGATCGGCGAACCAGAGAACTTTAACAATATCAAAGTCTGTTAATTCTTTTGTAGATTGATTTCCTTAAAAGGAATAAAAAAAGGCTAGAACTTGGGGATGACTTGTCATGCAAGTTTGAGTAAGCTTTATTTTAAGGAGTGCTTGGGGCTCTGTATGACTTCAGCGATGCAACAACAGTATTTGAACAAAAGTTTGTCATCGTCATTCCTGTTTGCAAAGCTGTTAAAGGCTTGGCTTATGGGTCAAGTGACTTTTTAAACAGTAACCTACACAACAACTTTTAGATGATTTTGCTTTGAAACTGTGGATGGGATGGGAAATTGTCCATCCGTGATCCTCTGAAGAATCGAACTCTGTGATAACAGGAACCCAAGCAACGATGCTGATGTCTTCAGAGGAGAGGAGGGTTCTTTATAGAGGCAGATTAAACCACTAGACATTTTTCCCCCAAGTCGTCTTGTAGACTTGCATCATAGTCTGTCACAAGTTCAGATTCAGTCTTTGTAGTTTGCAAGAACAGTTTGTTTCAGGTCAAGAGGCACAGCCTCGCTCTGATGTCATTTCAACCAAACATGGGTTGATAATGTTGAAACAAATATAGTAAGGGGTCGAATCATGTAAAGCCTCTCATGTCCCAGTCAAATTTAAAAGTAGGTTCTTATATTTTTAAGGAGATTAAGGCTATTTTTATACCTGACGACTTTTTGCACTGTGGCGTTTATTTCCATGACAGTCAATCTTCCTCTGTTTAAATTAAAAGAAAATAATGTCAAATAATATTAAATAAAAAACCTTATTGAACATAAAATGTCTTTTATTCTAAATAATATAATATGATTCACTCAGGATTGACTATGCAGCATTGCGTTAATATTAGCACACCATGCTGTTTTAATGAGCTTTCAGTTCTCTTTCACCTTCAAGGTTTCCTGTGTTGCAGACAGATTTCATCACATTTTTGTCCAGTCATTTTCAAACCAGCCAGTCTGAATACAAACATTTCTCAGCTTGGTCTTTTTCGAAGGAATGAGGAGAAGTGATTTATTCATCGAGCACTTCCTTGAGAATTATGAAAATAAATCGTCCAAACCTGCAGACAAATAAACAAAACCTGTAGGGAAGTCATCCGTGCGAGTGAATACTTCTATTGTGTTGGAAGAGAAGGAAATGCTTGTCATATTGCGCAGCACTGGTCTTTAATGTCCACCAGGAAGGGGGGTGGTGCTGGATATTTGAACAATAGAATTCTTTTGAGAACACTGAAAATTGGAGAAGAAATATAAATAAGTTTTGGTAAAAGACTCTTGAACAACTGTAAGACAACGGCTGTCATCTGAGCAGTATACTAGCACAGTTTGGCTAAAACAGTGTGCTGTTTTTTTCCTTTTTGAGGAAGCACAGCATAAAAACAAGCTCTACAGCTGCCATGACACTTGAATGTCAGAATGTCATACAATAGGCCACCACACCTCTGAGAATAGCTGTGATTATTGCAGTCAGGTCTGTCCAATCTTCACTTTTGTCCTGAGGTTATTAGAGCTCGGTTGGGCAATGAGAGATGATGGAGATTTCATTGTGTAGCACAAAATGACTCACTCTGTGTTATTCTTCCCTTAACAGAAACTGACCTTGCAGCTGATGCTGGCTGTCGGGACGGCTGTGATTGGTTCCCTTCAGTTCGGCTACAACACGGGTGTCATCAATGCCCCGCAAAAGGTGAGTGACAAGCACATATTAACGCGCCAACTCTGAGTGACAAACTCTTTACTGTTCACTCCAGTGTCCCAGGTGTGTCCTTGGACTTTGACATTACCAAAGACCCTTCACGCAGTCATTATGTGCTGCTGCAGCTGTTTTAAATCCCTGTCTGTCAATAGACACACACAGCAACATAACACAAATGCCTCTTGTTCAGCTCCAGGAGGACTGTAGAGTTGCTCTATTTTGCCTTTGGTTTACATATAAGGCTATTTACATTTGTTAAATAATTAGCTTCTAACTATCTATCAGATACACATGAAATATGCTCTCTGTTCTGGTACAGGCTGTAGGTCATCTCTCACACATAGCACAGCTTGTTCAGACTTGTGTGTTGAACTAGGGGCCCGACTTTGCTTATGTTATTGGAGCTTTTCTGGCTTTAACACTATATGTGTGAGTGTATAGATTCTACATTCTCACTAAATACTCACACTCCTCTTCCTGTCTAGAGAAACCAAAGGAGAACCACTAGACTCTGTAAGCACTAGCCTCTGACAGAGAACGGTGTTTGCCTTCGCTGTTTGTGTTTCTGATGGTTGTAACAATAGTTTCAGCACGTGAGATAGGGCTGTGCCGACTCTGAGGCCTTAATAAGAGTAACTTGTGTGTGTGTGTGGATCTGACGCAGACCCTCTCTATAAATAATCGCTTCGATAAGATTACTGTACCCTCAAGGGCTCTCTGTCCACAGTCCCTTACTGAGACTGCACTCACAAATCACCAAAACTATACTGTGTTATAAAGCACTATCTAGAGTTGAACTCATCTGTGAATGGATTCTATTATTTGGGACCAGGTGGATCTTTGCTGTACTCCTCAGTGCAGGTGTTAATTCAGATAATAAATCATTAAAGGTCTAATCAGCATGGTCGAACGATTTCTTACGTCTTTTCAAACACATTTGAATTTCTTATTTCATACGCTGACTGGACAATTATGTTCAGCGTTTACTTTAACTAATAAAGCTTTCTAAAACTTTTAAGAGAATATTTGATAAACAGTTTTGCCCCCCAAATAAAAAAAAAAGATATGTAGTATGTGTTGTAAACTTGGATATCTCTTCCTGTGTGCATGTCTAATAGTGATTCTATAAAATAAACCTGTTGTGTAACAGGTTTGTATAATGACAGATTAAACTTTGAGGCACATGAGTTTAACCATGCATGATATTTATGTGATGCTGATGCGCTGAAGGGCTTTCTGCATACCTAAGGTGTCAGACAGCTGATGACGAGACAGGAAGTAGTGCAGAGAACTGCCTGTCTGACCTTGAAACGTCAACAGATCATACAGAACAAGCTTGGTTTCTTCCCCTTTACAACGCAGCTTGATTCTTATTGGGTGACATTTCTCTAAACACTACAGCAGACAGTCTGTGTTTATCAACAAACACTTCACAAGAAACATGACTCCCTCTGCAGGTCTCCGTTTTCATTACAAAACCATGTTACCTAATACTGACCGAGACAGCGAGCCACCTGCTGGACAGAGTTGCTCATTACAACAGAAAGCTCCAGCACTCAGAGCAGATTGGTGATATTACATTTTGCTGATGTATTAGTCGTAATAAATATATAAATAAAAAGTAAAGCATAAAAAAATATAATAAAAAATATGAAAAGAATGATTAAGACACACTCTTTAAATGTTAATTTTGTTTTGATGTTTTGCTCTCCGTTTTTTTTTTTTTTTAATTAACAAAAAACATGCTTCATTACGTTGTCGGAATTATAATAATCAAAAATAAACTTTATAAAGTTATGTATTTTTTTCTTTTAGTAGGGCTTTTTATTTATTTGTATTTTATTAATTTTTATTTATTTATTTCTTACACAAGTCGTACTATTATTTAACATATTAAACTAAACTAAAATGAGAAATGTTGCCTTGGCAAGAAGCTGAAAGCAATTTTTCTTTTTAGTTAACATCTGTCTTATTTCAAGAGACATTTTTTGGGTTATTTTTAGTTGCAGTTTAAGTAACTTTAACAACCCTGGTAATAAGTGACTCTGTTTGTGCTGTAGATCATTGAGACCTTCTACAATGAGACATGGAACAGTCGATATAAAGAAACCATCTCAAAACCAACCATGACTACCCTGTGGTCTCTGTCTGTGGCCATCTTCTCTGTGGGTGGGATTATTGGATCCTTCTCTGTTGGGCTGTTCGTCAATCGCTTTGGAAGGTGAAATACAATTGAAACCACTGATATTGTTTTAACATTAATAATGGCACATTCTTTTAGATGTGTCATTTTATTCCTTGTGTACTATTCAGTCATTGTTTCTGATGGTTTTAAGGTTTTTTAAATCTCTTCCTGTTTTGTTTTCATTTCAGGAGGAACTCCATGCTGATGGCTAATGTCCTGGCTTTCCTCGCTGCAGCACTGATGGGGTTCTCTAAGATGGGGGAGTCCTGGGAGATGCTCATTATTGGGCGGTTTGTGGTGGGCCTTTACTCTGGTCTGTCCACTGGCTTTGTGCCTATGTACGTGGGTGAAGTGGCCCCCACAGCCCTCAGAGGAGCCCTGGGCACCCTTCATCAGCTGGGAATCGTTATTGGCATCCTCTTGGCTCAGGTACATACATACTCAGGACGTTTTTGCAGTTTCACTCACCAAGTTTTTCTCCATATTCATGTGCCGTTTTGTCTATTGTAGATCTTTGGTATTGAAGCAATTATGGGTAATGCCACCATGTGGCCGTTCCTCCTTGGCTTCACCTTTATCCCAGCCCTGCTGCAGTGCTGTTTACTGCCCTTGTGCCCCGAGAGCCCTCGATTTCTCCTCATCAACCGCAACGAGGAAAACAAAGCCAAAGCAGGTGAGCCTGGACCGACGGCCCTGAAAATCTCCGTTTATCCAGGGTAGCAGTGTTTTCATCAGTGTAAACAAATGTTTTTATGTGCCTTTAGTGCTTAAAAAGCTGCGTGGGATGACAGATGTGAGCGCAGACATGCAGGAGATGAAGGAGGAGAGCAGACAGATGATGAGAGAGAAGAAAGTGACCATTCCTGAACTGTTCCGGTCCCCGCTCTACCGACAGCCCATTGTTATAGCCATCATGCTGCAGCTGTCCCAGCAGCTGTCTGGAATCAATGCTGTGAGTCCCTGCATGCACACACGTTTACTAGTACAACAGAGACAAACCTAGTACCTGTACCTTTACTGCTTTTATATGAATTTGATTTTCGTGACTAACTGCTTTTTACGTTGTTGTGTAGGTATTCTACTTCTCTACCAAGATCTTTGAGAAAGCAGGTGTGCAGCAGCCAGTTTATGCCACTATCGGAACAGGAGTCGTCAACACCGCTTTCACTGTTGTATCGGTGAGTATCAGTAAGCAAACATATGTATATGCATATAAATTAATAAAGTGCCCCTATTATGAATATGGTTTGAGGTCCCAAACTGGTTGACACACATGCCATGTCAAAAAAACACTTATGATATGCATTTATTTTTAATGATTTGTTCAACAGCACCCAAACGAATATTTTTTTTTTTTTTTAAACAATCAATTTTCCCAACCTCTCTGGAGGATTGTTTGTGAGCTTTTAATGCTTTGAAAGTGCCACCTAGTGGCAAAGAATGAATTTGCATTTTCATTCAGACCAACACAAAAATCAAGTTTTCCCATGTCTGCACTCAACAAGTGAGCGGGCAATATGCTAATGTTTAATGCTGACGTCAACATGAAACGGCTTGAGACTCATTTTAAAAACAACAATGATTCAGAGCAGACTCTTTCTTTTGAAAGACCATAACTTTGTACATTTTCAGATTTAAATCTTTGCCGTAAGTTATTATTCACTTAGAGCTGTTTTACACACTGCATGATGGGTCATTTAAAAAAAAAAAAATCCATAATATGGACACATTTATTTTATGTATAAAAGAAAATAATGAATGGCGAATTTTCTCATTTTCCTCAAAATACACGAAAGATTACATATTGAAAAACATGACATACACTGAATTTACATGAATTGAGATATATATATATATATATATAATATATCAACTGGATAATTTCTGATATTTGATATATAAAATGGATAATGAAAATGTAATATATTTTTTTTAATTATATATATTTTTCATTTACATACATTGTTTAGTCAGACAGTTATTCAATAATGATAGTAATCACAAAATGAGCGAGTATTAACCAGCGTATGATTTTATATTTTCACGCAGCTGTTTGTGGTAGAGCGAGCGGGACGCAGGTCTCTGCACCTCTTGGGACTGCTGGGGATGGCTGGATCTGCTGTACTGTTGACCATCGCTCTTGCCTTGCTGGTATGCAAATAATATAGATTTAGATATTATTAGTCATTCAAATAGTCTTCCTCGTGGTCCAAAGGTTTACTGTATATCTGATCCGAAGCCTTTATTGCTCATCTCTCTAACAGGACAAGTACAACTGGATGTCCTACATGAGCATCATAGCAATCTTTGCATTCGTGGCCTTCTTTGAGATTGGACCGGGCCCTATCCCATGGTTCATTGTGGCTGAACTGTTCAGTCAAGGCCCAAGACCCTCTGCTTTTGCTGTTGCTGGATTCTCCAACTGGACTGCAAACTTTATTGTGGGCTTTTTTTTCCAATATGTTGAGGTACGATGCCAGTTTCAGTCATATCAAGAAAAAAAAGACACATTTGTGTTCGGCTGGGTTAACCTTATTCTCTCTGTGCTTTAACAGGAGCTCTGCGGGGCGTACGTGTTCATTATCTTCACCATATTTTTACTGTGCTTCTTCATCTTCACCTACTTCAAAGTCCCAGAGACCAGGGGCCGGACGTTCGATGAAATCTCTGCCGGTTTCCGTCAGGCAGCATCAGGTGCTGAGAAGCACTCGCCCGAGGAGCTCAACAGCCTGGGGGCGGACTCTCAACTTTAAACCCCGCCTCCATCACCTGGTCACTCTTCTGCATGCAGCTACTCAGGAGAAGGGGTCAGAGGGCTGTCAATCAAACCTTTCCCCTTTCCCACAGCTGCACTCACCTCTTAGTCACCTTGCGCTACCCGACGACTTCATCAGACGCCCGGTAAAGAGACACAGGGTTTTAAAGACAGGGCATATTTCTTTTATCAGAAAGATTATCATTGTAAGACATGTCTGAGGTGTCGTATTTTGCGTTGGAATCACTTTGGCTAGTTTTACCAGGTTTTATGTTTTGTTTCCTAACTGTTACTTCTGCTGTGCTATGAAAGAGTAAAAAATCAACGGTCATCAGGTCACTCCTGCCCCAGACGTCACAAACCCACAGGCCAAACATATGCAGACTGTTCAGTACTGTATTCCTGATAACTGTATCTCCATCATGAAAGGCTTGATAAACTAAAGTAAGGGTCATTAGCTTTGTGAAACAACATAACATGCATATAAACCAAATTATTTACATACTGGATTCATAGAAAATTTTAATTA
>JAUMHP010000096.1:3990775-4003757 GCA_032361065.1 Enteromius trimaculatus | reverse complement strand
ATTAATTTAAAAGCCTATTACTATTAAACTAAACTGGCTTGTGTAATGGATTAAGGAGATAATAATTATATAAATAATAAAGTATTTCTGAAAATAATAATCTAAAAAAAACGGATGATTTTATCCTTAAACAATGTTTTACTATGCAGCGTCCTTTAATCTGGAGTAAGAGAAGCTGATGGAGTGGCTTTATTGCATCAGACATGTGTCACCTTGCTGCAAGCTGATTGGTCAGATTTCTTTTTGATATCTCTAACCCAGAACATAACCTGCCCCAGAGCAGGTTAGCCGTGCAGCGCAAATTACCATGGCAATGAACACCAATTGAAGCCGAGTTTCTTTCATGGTACCTAAAACCCAGGATTGGTGCAAACTTATCCTAAACTAATCCTGCTTCATGGTACAGGCCCCTGGTTTTGGGGAGGGGCCAAACATTAGAGGATGCCATTAACTTTATAGTATGTTATTATTACTGTATATATAAAAAAAAAACTTAAACAATTAAAATATATTATTTTGTGATCCAGAGAAGGAAAATAAAGCTTAATTAAAAATAGTGCTGTCAAATGATAAATTGTGATTAACTGCATCCAAAATAAAAGTGTTTGTTTAAATAATATACGTATGTGTACTGTGTTTATTTATTATGTATATATATATAAATTCACACATATACGGTATATATTTTGAAAATATGTACATGTGTATATACTGTACAGTATACATATTATTACATTTTATATCATGTATAAATATATTTAATATATAAACATAACTTATTTGTCTAAAATATATACATGTGTGTGTTTGTATTCATATATACATAATAAATATACACAGTACACATATACTATGTAAACAAAAAAGTTTTATTTTGGCTTTTTATTTTGGTTTTATTAATCAGGATTAATTATTTGACAGCCCTAATTAGAAATAAAGATAAATTATGCAGGTTTAGAACAAGAAGGGTGTGACTAATCTATCACATATTATATGTATATATTAAAAAATATATATATTTTTGGAAACCTGTAAGTGAACTTTTGAGGGGAAAAATACCCTCTAAGTGTGGAAAATGATCCCATTTATGTTTGTACATCTGTGAGCGTATACACGCATAACTGGTCAAGATTTAAACTAATGGGCTGCGTGATTTAAAGGCTGCTGTGATTAAACTGTGATTTAATTAGATATGCTGCTGATAATAGGAGTGCCTGAAACGGCAGAGAGCTTAATCACTTACATGGAGAAGGAGGGGAGGGAAAGCAAAGGAACGAGATGAAGTGAGGGAGAGGCAGCTAGGTTTGCGATTGATATTCTCGGTAGCTGCTCATGTTAGAGCAAGAGTGTATATTCCCTCCTGGTGGTTAAAGGGACTCTGAGCAAATCAGCATGGCAGCAGACAAGCTCTTGAAGGCAGAGCCCAGACAGGCCACTGATCTGCGGTCGGGCTCTCTGCCATATCTTATAGGCATTTTATGCCTGGCTACCAGTCCTACCCAACACACGCACTGTCTAGACAGTCTCTGACTGACATGTGACCATCAGAAGATAGACTTTTAAGGATGGTCAAAAGGCGAACGCTACAGTGAGGGCCCTTTAAGGCAAGTTGGTTGCTTTGTTTTGTAGGTTAAAGGCATACACGTGCATCTTCTATACTCTTGAATAAAGAAAGACTTAGATTGAAATTGCTTGTGCATTATAGATTTTTTTAATATTTTTTTTTATTTTCTTGTTTTTTCTGCAATGTTCAGAATAAACTGTAGCACAGCTATGCATTATATACAGTGTTTTTATCTTTGTGCATGAACAGGCTAAGTGGAAAACATAAGCATTATGGAATGATACACATTTCAAGTTATAGTATGGATTACATGAATGCATTATTTACGCCTCAATTCTTAGCCAGTCAAATCGTCAAGAGGGAGATGATGCAAAATTGTGGTAGAAATTTCTTAATAGAAATGAAAGTTGAGTGCAGTGCATTGTGGGGCACAGTATATTGATCATACTAAGTTGCGCTCTGCGTACTTGTAAGTGTAGTATACTAGTATGCAACTACTAAAGCCTCACAAGTGTAATGTTCCTCAATGCTCTGCACATCAGGTCCATGTTTCTGAAGCCTGTTCTGGCTATAACACGTCACATTTCATTTCACCTGGTTTTTGAAAATGCTCTCAAAATGAGATGATAATAATCATATAATTTACATTTGGGCAAGCAGACAGAATAACCTGGTTTCCCAGAGTGCCGTGCAGCCATCTGTGAGTGGGAAATCGATTCTGTTATGCAATTATCATTTTAAACGTAATAAACTTTGGCGTGTAACTCATCCCGCATCGAATATAGAGGATACATCAAACTGTATGGCTTGAGGAGAGATGTGATATTACTTTTCTAAGAGATCCGACTTGGCGGGTTTTAAAAGGGACAAAAAAATAGACTTGCTCTGATATTCTGGTCCCTAGATGTGGATGATTCCCTCCTTTAGGGAGACTCGATTGTAGGCTTTTTTGACTCAGGCCTCCCAGCAACACCCTTGAAACCACTCTAGCAACATCCAAGCATCATTCTTACAACTTCTCCACTCCACATCTCCTTTTTTGAATACTCCTCAAGTATTTGGTAATTTTCTCAACGGAGAGAGAGAACAAGAGAGAAACAGATGGGAATGTCACAGTGCGTATCAAAGCACTGTTAAGAGACCACATTAGCCAAAACTTGTTTATGAGCTGCTGAATAATAGAGGATGGTGGACCTGCTGTACCGCATTGGTGTGCTCACGTTGAGCTGAATTTTAGTTACAGATTTTTTTGTTTCCAGTGAGCACTAAAAGGAGTGGGTGGCAAACAGACCTTTGATGTCAGAGTGGAACCCACGGGCACTACCTTCCAGAGTTAAACGAGACAGAGAGAGAGACAGATAGAGGGAGACGGGGAGAGAGAGTCCTAAGTAGGTCACACATCCTCAGCTGTAATGGATTCATATTTAGTAGTGCTCAACAACAAGTAGGGCTGGGCAATATATGGGGAAAAATATCTCTGTATATACTTTATACATATTAGGAGTTTACTAAATTAGAAAGAATGAGGAATATTTAGAAATTTCCAACGTTTGAACAGATTTTGAGCCAATGTTTTCAAGTAGATTTAAAAATGTAGTAATGAAGCAGTTTATTATAATCATGTTTTTCTTTCATGTAATTTAATTATATTATATATAATAATTTCATGCAATATAATGTACGTACATTCTCTGTTATTTTTTATTATTTGAAAAAAAAATATATATATATTATATGTATATGCTAGTAAATTGCACAAATAATTGCAAAGAAATGGCAAGTAACTGGTTAAATGTATATTTAGAGAGAAATAAATAGCATTTTTTAAATAAAACGCTTTCTTTATAATGTATAACTTTGAAAGATATATAGATTTATTTTAGATAGATATAGATAGTGAAATCATTCAATTTTGATTCATATTTTAAAATGGACAGTAATAGTAATATTAATTTATATAATAAAAAAAGGTGAATTCGCTTCACTGTGCCATCATAACAACTATGTGTGTTTTCAAAGGTATATTATAAGAAAGATTTCCTTTTCTGAAAAAGTGTTCATTTGACTGCATACAGAAGTTTTACTGTAGTCATATTCAGTGTTTAGTCAATAATTCAGTATTGGTCTGTGATATGGGAATTGGTTGGTAAAAAAGCAACCCGGTCAGTGGAAAAGTGGACCGATTTTGAAGAGATCATTCCCTGAGCACTCGCACTAGCAGATGTCCTGATGTTTGCTCTTTAGCGGTCATGCTAGACTCCTCGGAGAGAAGGTAGATTTATTTAGCAGTGTGCTAAATGGACTCGTGTATAGATTTTAAAAGCCTAATGATGTCTGTCTCACTCAAGCACAATGTACATTCGCTGGATACAAAAGCTTGCGGTGATTCATAACTAAACTGAACTATATGAGAGGAATGGTAAGAACATTTTCTATGAACCATGTTAAAGCATTTATTTAAAAGCATAATTAACCCCCCAAAAATATCTATATTTTTACATCATTTATTCAGGTTTGTTTCAAAACAACAGGTCCCTGCTGAATTTAATAGTAATAAGCCCCCCCCCCCCCCAGACTATTAGTCAATGGTTACTAATCAACTGTATGGTTACTGCTTTATCAGCAGAAGAGAGAAATTACATACAGGCTTGGAACAATTTGAGGGTGAGTAAATGATGATAATTTTGCACTTTTGGGTAACCTGGCATTTTAAGAGTATTAGAAGGTTTTGTTTATACCACACATTTAAAAAGACCAGCAATAATAATTTCATTTTGATTACATAATAATGCCAACATATACCCGAACTCAATCCAATTGAGCTGCTATGAGAGGAACTGGCCCATGATGTCCGTAAGAAGTGTCCAACCTGTGTGAATCATCTTTGGGCAATCCTTCAGGAGGTTTGGAGAAATATATAGAGTCAATGTTTGAATAAACTGACGTCTCGGATGCCCAGATTATACAGAGCTGTAATAGCTGCTAATGGTGGATATTGTGATGAATCCAAAATGTAAGTATTTTATAATTATGAATTATATACTATAAGTAATACAATATGTTTTTGTAATTTGTGTTGTCCCTTATCAGTGCAAAATTATTATTAAGGATTTATCCCAATATTGTTCAAATCCCCACTTTCTACAGCGTTTCCAAACTTTTAGAGAGCAGTGTATATTAATAATAAGACTATTTAGCTCTAAATGTATAAATACACTTTTGTGGAAAATATGTTTTTAATTAATACAGTATTTAAATCTACAAAATGTAGATGTAGGCATAAAATCACATGTACATGTTCAGTGAATGTGAGATGTAGTGACACTGCAGTACTGTCAACTGGCCTGAGACTTTCAGAATGGCCCCGGGCCATTGGGCAATCCTTATTTTTTAGCCCTGCTTAACAAAAACCTGTTCAAATTGAAAATATTGTCAAAAAACTGGACACACACACCTACATAGTCCATTTAGGCAAGTGATCCGCACTGTTAAGGCATGATATGCAGCTCTTAAAGGTCATTTCAGCATCATACATATTAATTCGCTTCTCAGTCTTTTACTATTTATGTCTAGTTTTTCCCATCTACTCTCTAATCCTGTGTATGTGTGCAGAGGCAGAGGCAGACAGATATAAAAGGCTGTTGACCATGTTTATCTGGTAAGCCTCTCTTTAATGAGCTACTAATTAATGATGAATGTTGATTTACCCTTAGAAATGTGAGAGTGTGTGCGCAGTTGATGTAGTGTAGCAGCAGCAGCATGTCTCATTGTATACTTTGTGATTTGCTGAATAGTTCTGCATTTTTTCTTGCTCTTCGTTAAGGGCTCTGAGGCTCGGGTCTAATCTCATGTATAATGTATAGCGCTGTAGTGTTAGTCTCTAGAGCTGGAATTCGTCTCCGTGAGAGCAAGCCTGGCCCTTTGATGTATCCCAGTGATTAGGTCTTCCTGTCAAACACCCACCACATACACACACTTGCACTAAGGGCTGGAGTCAGTGTTAGACCCTCATTAAAGAGCTACAGTGGGAGATTTGAGGGCAGGTTGTTGTAGCGTGTGATAAATGTGTGCGCTAATAGTGTTTATTATTCTATAGGATCGCAGAAATGGAGATTTAGAGAATGGAAGGTAAATGGAGATACTGTAGGCCATTTGGATAGGCTGTTTTTGATATTCCCGTTATACATGTTCAAACAGAAACAATATTGTTCCTTATTGCATGTGCAAAAGAATGGAAAATGGCCCATGTTACATATCCTCTTCAAAAAAAGAAAATGAAAAAAAATAATGGTACAAATGGGTCAATGACAAAAAGATTGTTTTTTTCCAAGCACAAAATAATGTCTATCATATTTTACTATGCTTTACAGAAGAATGAGAAAATATAGTTATAAAAATAGTTTATGTACCAGAAAAATCTAAATATTTAGAACTAGAACCATTGATTAATTGTAATTTTACTACTTTGCCACTATCCTTTAAACAAGGTTTACCCAATTGTCAGTAGAAAAAAAATAAAAATTTTAACGGTTCACAAAAATCATGGTTCGGTATGTTTTCGATACAGCAAAAATAAAATAAAAAAAGAGAATTTCTTAGATTTTTTTTCCACATTTTTATTTATTAAAATTAACATAACAGTATGTCTTGCAAAAGTCCGTCTTGGATGGTATTTATTGATAAATTAAAACTTAATAAAGAGTAGATTTGAGCCATTTCAAATCGTGAAGGCTGAGCGCCATCTAGTCACACCCCTGATATATACATTTATGTGTGGTATATATATTTTTAATATATTTACATGTGAATATATATATAAAAAAATTGGTTATAGGATAATGTTTATAGACTTGACTTGAGAACATGCTTTAGACTAGAGGTCTTCATAGAGCTGCGGGACCCGACCAGACTTCTCTGAATAAAATGCGGAAGCGGTCGTTAACACTAGTGTAATTTGAACAGGAGGGGGCGGTCTAACAATATAGTGTTCCCGATGTGTACGGAACAGCATATCTGTGATTTCCGGTACAGCCAGTGCTCACTGAGTGCATGGACCAGTGTTTTTGCGCGTGCATTTTATTTGCACATTCTGTGCGCGCATCAGAGCTGGCTTTACTAACATGAGCAAAGTGAAGATGCGCTGTCCTTGAAGGACGTTCAGCTTGCATTAGAAAACGGTCAGTTTAATGTTACGAAACCCACATCAGGCAAGTCTGTGCAATCCTTGCACAACTTACAGTTTTATCTGTTATCTCTCTCTTTTGGTAGTACCCAATTTAAATAAGAGATTTTAAAAACCAGATCTAAATTTAGCGGGAACGGTCGGGTAGAAAATTATTCTAAGCGGGCAGCGGGTGAACAAAGACTGAATATAAGGATCCCGCACTGACCTCTACTTCAGACCATGATTTGTTAGCATGCATGGCTAGTACTATAAAACAACAACAAAAAATCTATATACTTTATTTGCTATACTTTACAATATAGACTATATTTCTTAAAAGGTCTCACATTAAACATTAAAATCTCCCATAGCTGAATTGTGAAGATAGTATTCAGGAAAAATGTTTATTAATACAATAGGTGAAGTAATATTTTCCTTAAAAGAGGTTGGGGTTGATTACAACTAACTCAACCTCCCATGACATAACTGCATTTTGACTTTTTAAGCATGCAACATTTTCTTTATAAAGAGCGTTAAGCACCACATAGGCGCACAAACATGGCTGCAAACGCACGCACAAGAGGGTCAAGAGTGTATCTACCTTTAATTATCTGAGAGAGAATTGCTTTGACCTGCGGTACCTGCGGCGTTTGGCTCTCGACACACACCTCTTCCAGCCGACACACACAGCCACATGCATGTTTTGTTGCTATGCTAAAGGTGAGGATACGCTGGTATATATTTATTCATATCATCGCCGGGTGTTATCACCATGACTATAAGCGCTTGTAAACACATGACACACGGTTTTCCAGCTAGATGTTTTCAGTCTTCATTCCAACATGAAGTGACAAGCTATGCCAGCTCCTGCTTGTGTGTGTGTGTGTGTGTGTGTGTGTGAGAGAGAGTGTAAGATGGCCCTGAGCGCCAGACAGGCATCTCAGTTTGCCCTCAAGCTGTGGTGGCATCAGGCGTCAGTAGCGCCCCTGCTGTCTGACATCGCACATAGCACCATGCACTATTATGCTATGCTGCTAAACATAAGATGTGTGTGTCTCATGTGTATCACACATGATAAATCTGTAAGATAAACCAGACTAAACACACACACAAAATATAAATGATTAGTTATAAAAAGAGCACTATATATGTTACATATAAAAACAAGCCTGTATGGGTTAGGGTCAGGTGGGTTAGGCTAATGATTTAGAAAAATTCAGAGAAACCAAAATACGCTTTCACCCTTATTTGCCGACTTTTATTCATAGTATATTACATTACTCCATATTAACTTCTTGTTTACATAATTTATAGAAGTCATATCTTTAGCCATGCTAATATAACCGCAGGTGTGTGTGCTCAGCTTAACCGAATCAAAGATTTGCACTGCGTATTATTACAGGACTCTTTCCTCAACCTTAAAAATGCACCCAAAGGCATTGCCATTGCCATGGGAACTGCTTAGGCATTTGAGATGAGGTTTCTTATGATTGGTTCTCCCATTTGTAATGGACTTTCACGTGTGCACCGTAATCTTGAAGTTGGGTTTGAATAATGAACGTACAACTGGCGTACGCCGTCTTTATGCACAGCTGCAAACGTCAATGCTGTTCTGGCACAAGTCATCATAATTCTGGCCAAAAGCTACACTTGACAATGATGTGCTCGCACTGTCATCTGCAACCACTGAGAAATTCTGAATGTATTTTTGTCTGAGCTACAAATGTTAGCATGCCCTCTTACACTTCCCTTGAGGGTAAATGAGGGGAGGCAACAAAACATGAAAGCAGAGAGAGGTGGGACGAGGAATGGGCGGTCATGATGAGGACGGCGGGAGAAGGCATTTCACTCCATCAGCGCTGCCGTGAGGGGAATGATAAAAAGGGGGCAAAGAGAGAAACGCTTACCGCTTGATTGGTGCAGAGAGAGCAGATAAGACAAGAAAATGGGGATGTTGAGGGGTGAAATTCAGAGACGCATATAAAAATGGTCCATGTTACTGATTGTGCCATTGGACCAGGTGACACGGGATACGTTTAGTACTTTTCATTCAGCAACAGTGCATTAAATTAATGAGAAGAGTAAATTGGCTAGTTTAGTCATAAAATGGAAATTACTGTTTAATGCAGAATGGAACATTATTTGGCAAATTATGATTTGAATTGATCAAAAGTAAGGCTGTAAAATGAATCAAATGGTAATAGTATGTGTTTAAAAGTCTGCATGTTCTGAATGTCTCTGTGTTTTCAGTGTCTGATATATGTATGAGGACACCAACACATCTGCAGAGCTGTACTATAATCCCATGAGCATTTTACACTTTAATTTGACAAAAACTATCACCATATAACACACATGACATGTTACGACATCCTGTGAAATTGTTTGGTTTAACTTGAAGAAATTGTGACAGAAATGCTGTTACTACTGTAATACTGTTTACAGCAGGATACAGTACCTAAAGTTGCACTAATAGTATATTTTTCACAACTAGACTTAATTTTCATTTGGTTACATTGGGTACTTTTTAAAAGACTAATTGCATTTTGAATGTTACAAACATTTTATATTTTTTTATAAATATTTTTTATATTTGTTTACATTTATATTTTATTTATATTTTATATTAATTTTTTTCTATTATTAAAAAAACTATTAAGTTGGACATGCTTTTGAGGATTCAAATATAATTAAACTATTGAAATGGAATCCAGAAAATGAAAATATAAGAGTTGGAGTTTGGAAAAAAAATTCTAAAAAGGTTTTTTTTTTAGATGATTTAGATGAATTTTAGTCAATGAATGATTAAAAAGGGCGAATTTGAGAAAAATATTCTTATGGCACTCCAAAAGTAAATACAAACTTAATACTTCATCAAATTCGTACAAAAAAAATATTTTAAATAAATGCTGAAAAAAATTCCCACAAATTAAGCAGCACAGTGTTTTCAGATTTGACGATAAGAAATGTTTAAGCAATTTTCAAATCAGCTGTTTAGAATGATTTTATGCATTTCAGATTTTATTAGTTTAGAATGATGATGTGACACTGAAGACAGGAGTGATGATGAAAATACAGCTTTACCATCAAAGTAAAAAAAGGAAAATATATCAAAATAGGTTGTAATAATATTCCCTAAAATTTTTGCATGTCATGATTTTTGCTTCCCTTCATTGCTCAACCCACCTGTGACGCCCGCTGCAGTTAAATAGCATTAAGCATCCATAGTTTATCAGTCCCAATAGGGGGCGAACCTGAGCACTCCGTGGGATTGTCTCCATTAGTAATGTTTCATTTGATCTCTGTGTCCTCGTGTAATGGGAAGATCAATCATATTGAGAGCAATGAGGTGGGAAAATGGAGTTCGCCGTTTGAGAGCGCAGAGGTTATGTCCCTAGTTTTTACAGAAACTCATTCCATTTTTTTCAGTGTCAGGCTTTTGATGGGATGCACCACGGTAAACCAGGCATGGCTCTCCGTCACTGTGCACCCAGCGTTCTGCTGGGAAGGTAATAACCTGTGTCGCTTATGTGACAAAAAAAAAGAAAAGTATTTTCCACAGCCTTTGCTTTCCTCTAATGATATTTATCCAGGTATTAAAGCAATGGTTCACCCAAAAATGAAAATTCTGTCATCGTTTACTCACTCTCATGTCATTCCAAACCTGTATTACTTTCATTGATGTGTGGAACACACAGGAGATGTTTTTAAAAGGATGTAGTGGTCATTTTTTCATGCAGTTACAGCAAAATAGATCTTGGGAACATAAAAAGAACTCAAAAGTGCTCCTTGTGCACTATATTATTTCATCTTTGGAGTTCATGCATTAGCTTTATGTGAAAAAAAAGAAAGTGTATTCACAGGAAATCTGGACATCTTGAGTTAGATAATACCGTGAGGTCACAGTAATCAACAAGAAATTGGTGAAAGCTAGACACATCATAATCATTGTCATACTGTGTATAAATCCAGTCAACATCCTTTATGAGACCAATTTTGCTATATAGTGCCGTTATACAGTTCAAGTTTTGATTCATTTCTAAACCTATGTAACATTAATCACATCAAATTTCAGTTTGGATAAGTGTCTCTATAGAAAAAAACAGTGTTGTGATTCAGAGCAAAATTAACTTTAATGTTGATTCAGTTCAATAACTGTAAAATTTTTAAATAATAAAACATATTTTGATTCGGGTAAGCAGCTCTACACAAAACAATAGTGACATTATTCAGCCTAAGTCAGCTCAGTGTCAATTCAGTTCATTTCTAACCCCCTGTATGTAAAGTTAATCAAATATAATCAGTTCAATTCAGATATAAGCAGCTCTATAGAAATCAATAGTGTTGTTATTTAGCTAAATTCAGTTTAATGTTGATTCAGTTCAGTAACTGTAAAATGTAATAAATTATAAAACAAACTTGATTAAAGCAGCTCTACACAAAACAATAATGTCATTATTCAGCCTAAGTCAGTTCGGTGTTCATTCAGTTTATTCAAATGTACTCAAATTACATCAGGTGACCAGAATGAAGAAAAAAATGTGGGGGATCCCAGGCTCAGTTCTTCCCTAGCCTAAAAAAAATGAACATGGTGTGATTTTGATTCCAGCCTGCATCAACAGTTAAATTTGTGAATTGATATTATTTAAAATAAAATGTGTCCATCTCTTTCTCCTTGTAGGGATACGGCACACTGGCATTAGGTAGGATAAAAGAGTTGTAGTCTGTTCAGCAGGTGGAAACATGAAGCTGCCTTTAAGCCAGTAGTAGATGTTCTTGATGTGTCAGTCAATTGTGTCAAATCACCTTTTTAGCTCAAATGACACTATAAAACTGTCATTCTCAGGTTGGTTCAGCTGTGCATGCAGTGCTGGTGTTATGACTGTTCTACAGAGCAGCTGATGCCCGATTGGCTTGGGTAATTGAAAGTCAAGAACTTTCTTCCCCACTGCTGCCATGTTGAGTGTTGTGATTTTTCCCATTCAATTTTTCTGCGTTTTCTCATTCTCCTTATAATGTCTGACTGTATTCAGCAGATGCCCTTGAGGCCTTTTGTCTCCACTCCGCTATAAAAAATGGCAAGGCTCAATTCAACTCATAACTCTCCTGGAATTCACTATTTATAGGACAGAGTGCTTTATTATTCCCCCCCCAAAAAGGTTGTCAAAGATTCCAGGAATTAAGTCTTTAACTTTTCATAATAGTTCTGCAACAAATGCTGACTCCCTGCAAGCTATAACCATGTTTGTGCTGAACTCCAGGAAGAGGATTACAGTGTTAAGTGGTATAAATTTCGAAAATGTTAGCACAGTTGATTAATTTCATCATTGTCGTCCCCAAAATAAGCCCTGACGCTTCCTCTACAACATTCTTTGGGCTATTTGTCATAATAAATAAAGGTTTCTGGCAGTTTAATTAATCTTTAATTAATCCAACCCCCGCTAAAGGGAATCTTGGCACTAGTGTCCAGAGAGTGCAGTTAGAGTCAGCAGAAGCTTGAGGACGAAGTGTGGCTGCTGTCAAACTCCATTTTTGTCTTTTTCTTTCGCATCCTCAATGAAAATAAAAATGCATTACGCAGATCTATTTTGGTCGCAGTGCTGCAATTATAACATAGCAACGTTAGTGCTCATGAAAGTGTTGTTCATTAGATGAATATTCTGAGTTCAGTTTAACTTACTGTAAACGCTACCACGTACTAACAGAGAAAATCATTTTGAGTGTCGCTTCATTTTGTAAAAACAAATAAACTGGGATAAAATATAATTTTTTTTTCTGTTATTTTGTAGGAGAAAAACTGCAAGCTAACGTGTAATGTTTATGAGTTATATAAGTTTATGCCATCAGAGCTGTGAGATTTGAATATGCCATACTGTATTAGTCCCATAGACTTGCATTGTTAAATAATAAAGCAGGAGTCAAAATGATTGCTGCTAACAGACCTTAAACAGTACAGGGCTTGTATGTTCACCCCCAAAAATAAAATATATTAAATTGATAAATATATAAAATTGCCAGTTCATTTCAGTGTTCAAAGAAACTGCTAGTACCATACTGAATTCAACATGTTAGAAAAAACTGAAATAACATTTTCATATATAACATCAGGGCCGCTGCTGGCCAAATGGGTGCCCTAAGCAGAATAGTATTGTTGTGCCCCTTTCCTCAAAAAAAAAGAAAAAAAAGGGGGTCAAAGCCTGTAAGGGGTCAAAATAGAACTTTCTATAAATATAAAAGTAAATAAATTAATTGTA
>JAUMHP010000096.1:3950028-3974685 GCA_032361065.1 Enteromius trimaculatus | reverse complement strand
TACACAGGGGCAGATGCAGGACAGGTGAGGAACACAGGTGGCAAGGGTTAACTAATCAACTAAACAAGAACAGGAACAAGACCAAATAAGGAAACACTAAAACAAAACCAAAACTGTGACATAGAACGAAGACAAGGGCGTGACATTGTCGAATCTAAGTTTTTGTTTATATTCTATATTTATTCTATATTTATTAAGTATATTAAAATGAATACACAGACTACACAGATATTTACACGTTTATGCATTTATATATTCATTCTTATATTTTTATATTATATATAAATATATTTAATATATAAACGTAACATATTTTTCTTAAATGTATACATGCACGTGTTTGTATTTATATAAACATAATATATATGTATATATATATATATTACGAAAACAAAAACTTTTACTATGGATCTGATTAATTGCAATTAATCATTTGAGAGCACTATTATATATATATACGTTTTAGGTAACAATAACAACAGTGGGCCAAGTGCTATTTTGTACACTGTTGCTGCTTGTTTTCACATAAACCTTTCTGTTCAGGTTCTCCGAGTGCGGAGGGCCGTCGAGGCAGTGCCGATCGGGACAGCCTCAGAAGCTGCACTTACTGCTGCCGACCAACCAGCAGAATATAAAGCAGAACTGTGAGCCCAGCAGAACCCAGAGGAACCCAGTGGAAGCACACATGCACGCCCGCCGCACCAGTCTGACCCGGAACACAGAGCTTTCCTGGTAACAAGCACTAGATGGAGCTAGTGCTGCTGGTGAGACATGAGAGGAGAGCGTCATTGTTCCCCACATTCAGACTCCGCTAAATCATAGACAGATAGGTCACTCCTCTACCGTTTTAATTTGATATTTCTGTACCCCAACCAAAGACACAAATATGTTTAAGTTGTATGTCATTTATGGAAGGTTTAATTATTGGTTTATTTATTTTATTGTCATTATTTTTTAAAGACAACATTCAGGTCTGATCCCCGTAGCAATTTGGACTTTCTTGGAAAGGTACTAGTTATACATAATGTCTTAATAAGCCCCACTTGCTCAGGCGATAAGTTCATGAAGAAAAAAAAAGATAATCATATAATTTTTAAGACTTAATCCATTGTGGTTTTGTTAGGTCTGGTAGAGTTGTTGTCCATGTTGTTGATTTTGTGATCTGGTTCAGACTGGTCAGAGATCACATGATCTTGTTATGGGTGTAAACTTTCATATGAAGGCTGTGGACAAAACAGGGGTTAAGAGATTTGAGCCACAGTACAGATGCTTTGTTTTAAACCCAGATTAAATGCAATACTTAAATAATCTCAACATTCAATAAAAATGACTATTTTTAAATTTATGGGGCAAAAGTAGTTTGTATCTCAGTTCCAAAACCTACATTTAAAAATAGTTTATTTAGATCTTAATGTATGTATTTGAATTTGCATATAAAATGTCCATACCAAACTCATAATTTAATGTAATGCAATATTTGATAATCATACGTAAATAAAAGAAGTATGATTTTTGTAATATTACTAATAAAATGGAACCTGGTTTATATATTTATCATCAATAACTGAATAAATTTTATTGTTTGCACAAAAATACTAATATACTGAATGTGTTTTACATCCACAATAACCAAGATTTATATATTTACCATCAATAAATCCAGTTTAATTATCTAGCCAATTTTATTAATCTTAATTAATCAATCTAATGAACCATGTTTATACTTTTATTTTTTAACTGAATAAATGAGCAAATTTATGCTGATAAGCAATTGAATGCATTTTGAAAATATGATATTTAAATAAAATGCCATAGATGCAAATAGTTAATAATAAATGACACCATAATTTTTTTGTGTACGGAAATCTATTTCTTTTAATCATGACTGACAAATATGCATCACATTAAGTTTATTAGTTCATTTACACAAAATCTTTGAAATTCGAAAAAATGGTAACATTACACAATTCGAATACATAAATCTTAAATGTAAGCCCAAGTTTAGTCAGAATCAGATGCACACTTCAGGTCCAAAATAAGAAAATGTAAGGCAGATTTCATCCTTTGCTGCAAAAGCAATCTCATAATGCAGTGCAACACGCTCACTAAATATATATATACATACAACACTATGTATTTTAGCCAGTATTTGTGAGAGCTATTTGGATTTATGCTTTTTTAGAGTATACTGGCTATAAATTCTGAGTCGAGTGTTGTATTGTGCTTCATATGCGAGGCACTATTTGTAGCGTGTTTCAAATCAGTCACTTATGAGATTCAGTTGAAATTATGATTCTGCCTTAGAAGGTTTTGGAACAGATGTTGATTAACTACTTTGTCGCACCAGTGATTAAGTTCTGCAACCAAATTGATTAATCTGCCCATGATTATCAGTTACTCCATGTTGTGCATGTTGTGTGAGCTGATTGGTTGATAGGTTCAGGTTCTTTTGTTTGGGTCCCTGGCCATGATCTGTACTGTTCTCCTGTGCAGAAGATGTCTCGTTTGCATGACCTCGTAAAAAAATATGTTTACAAGAGCGATGATCAAAATATAAAACATACATAAACATATTCATATCTTTACTACAATACTCATCACAAAATGTGATTCTTGACCACAAAACCAGTCTAAAGTCACTGGTATATTTCTAGCAATAGCCAAAAATACATTGTATGGGTCAAAATTATTGATTTTTCTTTTTTCCCAAAAATCCTTAGGATAGTAAGTGAAGATTATGTTTCATGAAGGTATTTAGACAATTTCTTACCGAAAATATATTAAAACTTGATTTTTGATTAGTAATATGCATTGATAAGATCTTCTTTTGGACAACTTTAAAGGTGATTTTCTCAGCATTTAGATTTTTCTGTACCCTCAGATTCCAGATTTTCATATAGTTCTCGATCAAATATTGCCCCATCCTAACAAATCATACAATGGGAAGCTTATTTGTTCAACTTTCAGATCATGTATAAATCTTAATTTTGGAAAATGAACGCTTATGACTGGTTTTGTTGTCCAGGGTCACAAATAAGACAGACTATTCCTGTCACAGGTCAATTTCTTTTTCTATTTCTTTATAAAACATATATATGAAAGAAATCTCAATACTTTAAAACTGGATTAATACAAAGAAAATTAACAATGCAAGAACATTTATCACCTTGTTCATCAATATATCATATCTGTGCCAATTTGCACACTTAACTTACTTGAAGCCAACAATAATACAAAGGAAAAAAAGTTTAAAAGACCTCTAATATTAAACATATGAATGATTAATCTTACGTTGACACTCCCTCTGTTTTATATAGCTGTATTTATCATTTATTTGCATAAATTCAATGTCAGAATAGTGAATAGAATAGAATTAACAGCATTTTTATTCTGTGCAAAATATTTTTAAATTCAATGAAATTCTAAAATATGAAGTACATAAATAATTAAAATATTTAATTTTAGGACTGCGTCTTACCCAAGTGCAATCATTGATGTAATTAGTATAAAATTGCAACAGTCTAATGAGCAGTTCAGCAATCAGTTCATTATGGTAATTATGCAAACTGCCTCAGAAGGGCTGATTAAATATCATTAGAAGTCATCTATGACTTACTTTGGCTTTGGAAAGCACTATAGGAAGCTACACCCCAGTTTTTGGGTAGTGAATTCCTCCATTGATCAATTTGTTTTTCACATGGAAGTGCACACACTTCGGGGGAAGTGAAGAGGAGACACAAATACAGTATGTGTATTATACATAAAGATGATGTATGCATATATTGTATATCTTTTTTGTAAAAGCTACAAATGTATGGATGCAATGCATCATGTGTTATCGATGGAGTTATGAAGAGCCAATGCTTTGTACCCTTAAAGATATACAGGTAGTAGCACGTTATGAATAAACACTCCTTGTCTATGCATTGTGTGTTCAGTAAAATCTTTGTGTACAGTGCAAATAAAGTTCACATCAGAGTGCTATGCAAAGACAGACTGTGGTTGGTATTTTCAGATTGTATACTCCGAACTGTATGACATGTCAAAATCCCTTTATTTTAAGATTATTGCAAAATGTACAAAACATATGTACAAAAAAGTAAGTTGTGTTGTTAGCTGAAAAACACATGTGGCATCAAAACTATCAAATAGGATGTTAACTTCATATGAGTCAGAAGTTCTGACAGGAATAGTTCAGGTGCTTCAAGTTGTAGATGAGTTTGTTTCTTCATCAGGATATATTTGGAAAAATTCAGCATTTATATCACTTGCTCACTAGTGAGTGAATGGGTGCCGTCAGAATGAGAGTCTAAAGCTGATAAACACATCACAATAATCTCCACCCACTACTACAGTTCATAGTTAAAATGTCTTAATAATGGATTTGTTTATTACAAACATGCTGCTTTTCACGGCACAAGACCTAATTGGTGGACTGGAATTGTTTGATTCTCATTTTGACGGCACCCATTCACCAAAGTGGATCAATTGGTGAGCAAGTGATGCAATACTAAATTTATCCAAATCTCTTTAAATAAAAAAGTAATATACAAGAAGTGTAAGTCAATTATATCTTAACTGTAAAAGATCATTTTGTGATAATGTATTTTGTTAAAACAAAAAACTTGGGGGGGAAATGTGCTATGTAATGATACTGATTATATATATATATATATATATATATTTATTTATTTATTTTTTATTCATGCAAATTATGTAATTACCTGCCCAATCAAATACTAAGTCAAAAAAAGAGATGCTAAAATTTGCCATAACAAAATAGGAAAAACATTGCATTATGGGATAGTGTTCTTTTCCCTATATAATCTTTTTGTACTACACATTTTTGTAGTGCACAATATCTGAAACTAGTGTGCATATGATTTGAACCATGAATGTAGAAAAGTGTAAAGAACTACTATCTCTTAATCAAAGTATATAATATGGCAGACCAGTCATACCTATCCTCAAACACTAGACACAGTTTCAGTATACTGAAGTAACTCTGGTCTTGTGTGTTACTGGTGCAAATTACAGCCACTTAATCAGCAATTAAGTTGAAATGATATTAGACCATTACAAGTGCTTAACATGACATAACATTACCCTACATTTTCAACATTCATGTCGTTGTCAACATCCTGTGAATGCATTCAAAATCCAAACTCCAAGCTTTCTAAATTAAACTAAGAAGCGTTTGAATCAGCAGCTGGTGGAGTATCTACACTCGTCTAGATCAGTGAAGTAATGTAATGATTACAGCTCTTTCTCCACAGCATTTGTGATTGCTCTCCTCTTTAGGCTCTCTTTGACCCTGATGAACTCCGGCGCGCACTTTGACCTTTCCCTCTGCTCTTCGACCTCTCTCTCCAGCTGAGAAGAAGAGTTATTAAGGTTAAATCACTTCCGAATGAGGCTATAGTACATAGTGTAGACTATAACTTGAGATGTAAAACAATCTAAATTAGGGATCATTCTGTGTAATGTAGATCACTTCCCAGCCTTTTTCAGCATGCATCAAAAACTACGGTCCATTCAACACTAACAATGCAACAGCATAGTTTGAGGAATGCTACTTCAGGTATTACCTTCTCTAACCTCATCTGTCTCTTCAGTAACTCCTGCTCCAGTGGTGATTTCTCCTCCTCTTGTTTCATAACTTGAACTCTGTTTCTTTGTTCTAGAACTCTCTGTAACTCTGGCTTCTCCTCCACCGCCGCTCCTCTGAAAGATGAAACAAGTCTTATTATATAATAAAACTAATAGAAGTTGTTCATTCATTGCAATTAAATGGAAAAGTGAATCCAGGTTGTGGACACTAAAAATTGAACACAAAATTGTTTGGGTGAACTATCCCTTTAAGGTCAAGTTCACTCACGCTTAAGAACATCTTTAACATATGTTAACTCTTCTACTGTATTAAAAACTATTATATTTAAACCATTAAGCTATTTAAGTTAATCCAACATTAAAGTGCCCCTATTATGTGTTATAAAAGGTTCATATTTTTGTTTTGGGAGTAAGAAACAACAGGTTGATTTATATGCAGAAAAAAAAAAAAAAAAAAAAAACAACAAACACGTTTCTTATAATATGAATTTATTTTTATAAATACCGTATTTGTTGAACTACTCGCAAACGATTCAATGTTCCAAACCTCTCCGGTAATTGGCCGTTTTTGTTTAAAGCATTGTTTGTGAGCTTTTAATGCTCCACAAGCGGCACCTAGTGGCAAAGAATGAATTTGGATTTTCAACCAACAAGTGGGCGGGCAATATGCTAATGATTCATTTTGACTTCAACACGAAACGGCTTTAACGAGTCGACTCCTTCTTTTGGGCGACAATAACTTTATACACGGTGCGATTTCAGATTTAAAACTTTTTTTTCTCCGAATGATTTAATTCACTTAGAGCTATGTTACATACTGCATGAAAGGTCGTTTTTAAAAATCCATAATAGGAGCACTTTAACTAACAATGAGCAATGCATTTGTTATAGAATTTACTAATCTTTATTAGTGGCAGGCATCAAAAATACAAAACTGTTCATTGCATTATACACATATTATTAACAATATGCATGGATGGATTGTTCACTATGAGGAATGTGTATTAAGAATGCAAACAGAGTTGATTTTGATTCCAATTGTTTCATTTCAAAAACATCACATCTAGTAATAATTTCTAAGAAAATGCGTTCTGACTCTGATTACGTATACACAAAGACAAGAGTATACACGACGCCAAAGGCTTCTAGCTTATACTTTACTGCCATCTGTTGGACTAAACATGTAAATGCAAGAAGTCCCTCTGTGGGAACATGTTTGAAGTGAGATTAGGAATTGGGTCAGGTGATAAATCAAGGCTGCAACTAAGCTTGTTCATGCCTCAAAATGTGAACAAGCTTTCAACTCAAATTCTGGGTCAGTTTGCACCTTTTGTGTGTAATAATCAGCTCTCGCTGGAGCTCCCGGTGGCTCTTGGACGCTTTGATGGGATTGTGGAGCTTTTTGGGCCTGATGAGCTCTTCATAGCAGCCACTGTCTGTTTGCTCAGGAAGCAACTTGCTCTGGTCTAAATCATCTTCTCTGCCCCACCTCTGATCAGGGTCTATTACGGATCCAAGGTCAGAGATCAAATCTATAGAGTGGGAGACAAGCAAAATAGAGTATTCCATTCAAGGAGAAGTTCACTGAAAACAATGAAAATTCCCCAAAATATCCATGAGATTTTTTCCATTTTTTTTTTTACTCTTTTAAAGCTATAAGAGGCATGTTTTATAAGAAACATATCCATAAATAATGTGTTTGATCTCTTTCAGCCAAAATACCTGTACATAATGCTTTTCACTTCCAAAGACATTAATTAATGGGCTGAAGTTGGATTAATGTGATGTTTTTATCAGCTGTTTGGATTAATTCTGGCGGCACCCATTCAGAGGGTCTAGTGGTGAGCAAGTGATGTAATGATACATTTCTCACAACATAAATAAATAAAGAAACAAACTCATTTACATCTTTGATGGCCTGAGGCTGTAACTTTCCTCCACCAGGAGAAAATTGCATTTGCATGGAAGAATAACACCTTAATAAGTAATAATAATAACCCTATTAATATAAAATGAAATTGCATCAATATGAAAGGAATATAGAAAACCTGATTCACCAGGTCCAATAAGTGGTTGAGCACAAGCAGAGATATGATTTTGATGATTATGATCTGCCTGTAAAAGAAAATGGATATGAATCATTATATTTTAACCTCAAGACAAAATACAAAAATGTAATTCTTATTAGCTTTTTCCTTCTGCATTTCACAGGGATGTGCTAATGTGATAGCATGTGCTATAGCATAATAACACGGTACTGTATGACTAGCATTTACTATCATAGTAGTGTACAAAAACCATATTCTATTATCATGTCCAGAAAGTGTAAAAGGACATTGCACTGCCTCATCCTTGTCTATCCAAACAATCTAAAATAATCTCCAGAGCTGTTGATGAACAGCACAATAGCCCTGTGTGTTGAGAGAAATTTGCACTAACACAAGGGAGGCATTGTGGGTATGTGTGCGTGTGCGTGTTAGCACCATGCTAGGTTGATCATATTGGACTAAAATGGTTTTGGGACCAGCTGGCATTTAGCCACCTCATTACTGGCCCTGCCAAACAAACTCTCCATTTTCCCTTCATAATTTGTTTGCTGTCTAGAATGTGATTGTGTCAGGAAAGTCACGAGAAGTTCTTGGACTAAATCGCCAAAGGAATGAAAATCAGAAAGGAATCATTAGTATTCATATTAGGTTAATGTTACAGATTGCAAGTAAATATGCACATTCCTTTTACACTAAAAATAACCAAAAGATGTGAAAACTACAGATTAAGAAAACTGAAATAAATGTTAAAATGTTAACTAAAATAAATCATATATAAGTATAATAATAATGTTAAAGGCACATAAGAATAATACCAAAAATTAACTTTAAATTAAATTAAACTGAAGTGATAAAAGGATCACTTAAATTATTAAATGCAAAAATAAGTATAATAGCATATAAAAGCATAGCATATTGATCAGTCCTGTCCTGATCTCACACATATTCCTAAGAACGGAAACCAAAAGAACTCAACTCATGAGTATATTTTACCTTACAATGTCTCATGTTCAAACTTTGTGTTTAGAAGTCACACAAACAGAAAAAATTGCATCCAAAAAAAACAAAAAAGAAACAATCTCACCTCATAAATTTCAGTATTTTAAGCCTAAAACCGTTTTCTGAGCAATGTCTCTTTACAATCATCCATTTGTGAGTTTGAGTCCTGTCAGATCTTTAGAGGAGACGTATGACTTACACTTATAGCATACAGGTTCTTCAAAGTGGATTAAAATAGCCTTACTTTCTTTCCATGGGTCACTCCCATGATTCCAAAGGTGCAGAGAGCTCAGTGCCTCAGGATTGTTCCAGAAACAAATTCTCTAGGATTCCACCTGCTATTTTCATGCAGAATAAGGGGAAAAGCAGGAGGGGGATGTACATCCCTCTAAGCAAACCCAAACCCACACGCACGCACAAACTAACACACACACACTTTTACAACCCGGGGTGCATACAGTGTCCAAACTGGTACTATACACAAGGAGGGGGAGTGAAAAAAGCCATGATGTCACTTTCCCGTTTACCACTCTTCATTGTTAATATCAACTGTTACAGTGTTACCTTATATAAAAGATCCAGTGTGAAGGAATTCTGTACGAGAACAGAATCATCTGTATTATCTTTCAAATGTTCTGTGTGTGTGTGTGTGTTGTATTATCACAGTGGAAAAACGTTGCTCTTTCGTTGTTTGGAAAAGAGAAGGGTAACCGTGCAAATATTTGCCTAATGTGTTGCTTTGAAGGAAGTCCTATGGATTTGGAGTAACACAAGAGTAAACTATTTTTTCAATTTTATTAACTTATGGAGGGAAGATAGCAAAAAAAAAGCAACTGCGTTCTTAATGTCCTATTTTCAAATGTCCCAAACGTGGTGATATGAGGTTGGCTACTGTGGCTTATTCAGTCTCAGATATTCTGGGAAAGCAGCCAATGATCTCCCCCATCTCTGACCAGTCTTCATACACGTTGCTCCTCATACCATTTTGAATGAACTAAACATAACAGAAAAAAACAACCAACTTAAAACTTAAACAAACAAAAAAAAGAACAGCTGTGAAAAATAATTGTCTTTCATTTAAATGAATGGATGAAAAACCTAAACTTAACAAGGTGTGTCAACCTTTTCATTAGGACTAGTTCCATTTATTCTGTAGGCGCCTGCGAATACCCAGCTATCCCTGGGATTCTGGGATTTGACCATCGCGCTGCCCAGTGCAGCGAATATATCTCTAATCTCATCAGTCAGCCTGGAAAAGAGACGATGGAAGTGGAGGTGATACATGTATGAATAATTCAACACTAAAGCCAAGTTAATCATGTCGATGGTGTGTGAAGGCTGTCACATTTTTACTTTGGTGTAGGGTCGATGTGTGAGGCCACAAGCACTATATTTCCTGGATTTAGTGTCTTCAGATAGATGAGTAATTCTTTGGGATCTTGAAGGACAAACAAGTAGTTCTGTACATCAGGATAGTTTTACTTTACATCTTGTTAGATTTAAAACAATTTCACTAAAAGACCTACCTCTAGATTCCAGTTTAAAATTCTTATTTCTTAAAACTTCACCGCTTTCACCTAAGAAAAGAAGCGACAGTTAGAATTGAATTTTCGTTGCATATATTAATACTTGAATAAATAAACAGTCTAATATTTTTAACATAATAAAACACGAAAATTATTTCAGATGTAAAATTTTTTTTGTGTAATTATTTTTAATAAACAAACCATTTGCTATCACAATGTTCAGCCCTTGTCCTGCATTATTCTTGATGCCACCCATGATGCTGTAGAGAAAAACATTTCCGCACATTTAGCATCTCTAAACGCTATTTATTAAATATTTCATCCAAAAATGAAAACTGCCATAATTTATCTCAATAAAACTTCAATCCATCAATTATGCCTAAATGAAACAAGACATTCTGTTATAGTACTAATAAACTGAATGTGTTTTACCTAAATCTGTTGTACATTTGTTTTAACTTCATACATTTTAACTAAATCTTGCTTGGTTTACAGCTATAGCCATATTAAAACCATGTTCATAGTTTTTAACAGATGTTGTCATTGAACAGATCTATACTGATTCTAAGCAATTACCGAACATATGCATTTAGAAAATATGAAATCAAATCGCACACAAAAAAAGTATTTTTCTGATTTTAAAGTAATAAGAAATCCAAGACTTGTGTGCTACAAGTCATACAACAGGTTGTTATTCACCAAAAACATTTAAATATGTGCAATCTATGTCACTGTAAGCTTTGAAAAGTATAGACAATGTTCTGATGAATTGTGCTTTCATATGGGTGAGTAAATGAATTTTATACATGATCTGAATTACCATTGTGTTAGTCTGCCGAATGTGCAGTAACAGTTCTTACATTTTATTGTTAAAGCAGATCTTTGCAGGCACAACATTGGCTACGCCGCTGCGAACGTGGAAAGGAAAGTAGTTGATAGAGCAGTGTTTATGTGGACAGCAACCAAAATGAGGCTTGAATAGACCTGCCCAGAAAAAATAAACAGCTTGCCTGAAAAAATACAGTAAACTTCACCTCCTCCACTAATGAGTATAAAAATAAAAGCTTACCTGGATTGTCACAGTCCGCTGCAAAATCATTAACTTCATCTGGAATACAACCACATAAAGGTAATAAAATAGATTTTAATAATGTTACAGATTAACAAGCTGTCAAATGTGATTACCATGTGCGTTACAAAACCATTTGACAGTTTCTTGGAGTTTTGACCAGTTGATAGGGAAACAAAATATTAAGATGATCAGCACTGCTGTGAAAATACACACATGATCTGAAAAACACAATAGCATTTACTCAGTATACACGTAAACAAAGGAATCAGAAAAGCTAACAAAATATTTTCTTTACCTTTATGTCTCATTTTTCTGGGTTTCTCACAAGCCTGATGCAATTTAATAAAATGGTTTAAATGCAAATACCAGAAATCACAACTAAGAATTGTATTTTTTCTCTTGTACTTGAGTTGTTACCTGTTAGAAAGTTTCCCTGACTATGGTGGAATGTAAAACCTGACTTGACACGATCTTCCTTAAGGTGTGGTAAATTTGCACCATTACATCAAACAAATCTAACCCTGTTGCATGCAAACTGGTTTTTACAGTTGTGTGCTACACTCTCATGGCTATCAGTGAGAAAAGTGTATGCAAAGTCAACCACAAAAGAAATATTAAGTGTATCATTTTATTATTTCTCAGTTACACAAACAGTTTTTAAAATGTCAGTAGTTCAGTCTCAGATAAGAAGGTGCACACATGAAAATCTAAAGATACAGAATTCCATCTTAAAAAAATACTTCCCTGCATGAACAGAGCGTCATTATGTAGCTCTGGACTGCATCCAAATATTAAAGTAGAAGTGAAGTCAAACACTGCCATTAGTAAATACTAATACCAGCATATAAGTGCAGATTACAGTTCAAATACAGAAACAAAAAAGAGTTGTAACAAATTTCAGTAAGGCACAGAAATTTTACAGCATCATTACAGTTGATAAAACTGGTTTACAGTAAAATGCTTATTCAGATGTGCTTCTGGTATAAGTGGCACTGTTCACAGTATCCAGTGGGGACAACCCTGAGATCATAAAGCCGTTTTAAAATTAAGAAAAGGTCAGGCACAATAAATAAAGGAACAATCATTTCAACAGACTTTGGTACAGCGTGCCTTGCATTGGGAAATTAAAGAAAACACTAAACAAGTTCTTCAGGGAGTGCATTTAAAAGGTAGCTGCAATATTGACCAAGTATTAAGCAATGGGCACAGTAACCATAACAGTTATTTGCCTGCAAATAAATAATAGTAACTTTTATCTCTAATGAGCATCTTAAACCATTTCCCCACAGTTCTTTCAAGTAGGGGATTTTAGCCTTCCAATCCTGCCAAATTTAACCAGCTAATTTTAACTGGTTGGTGGACATATCTGTCCTGAAAAATGGTGGAACAGATATAAATATTTCAGAAACTCCTGGTGGTTTTTAAATGACCGATGTGAGGCTTTTGGCCATATAATTTCACACCATTAAAAAGGAAGAGAAACGTCAAGGATAAATTATGCTACATGATTCACTCCAAAAGGTCCTGTGGAAAGAACATCCAGAGTAAGAATAAAAAGTAATTAAGTATATATAGTTTTGAAGGTTATTACTACAAATTTTAAAGTGGCATGCATACGAACCTCATCTGAATCATTGTCCTCTTCTCTGGCTGCATTTTGTTCTTCCATTTGTCGAAGCTCTGAGTATCTATATGTTAAATTACTGGACAAAATAGTCTAAATTTAGTTGTCACACAAATCTGGCAACACATACGCGTTTAAATTGTTTACCTTTCATATAAATTATTATATACGGGTTTGTTTCCCCTCGTACAACAGGAATGTAAGTTAGGTTAGAGTGCATTGTCATAAAGCACAAGTTACATAGGCTATACCTCTGCGTACAGCAGTATTTCCGGATGATAAAGAGAGCCGCTGCTACTGCAGCTACAATAACAATCACAACAGACGCGATTACACCGAAATGGAGTCTTGCAACCTGCGAAACAACAGACCGTGAATAGTAAGTTTTCAAACTAACTAACACAGAAGAGACTGACGCAAGAGAGTCGACGAACCTGTTGATTTGTTGGTGCTGAGGTGGAACTTTCTGACTGTCTGGATTCGCGATGTGACGGAACGGCGAAGACGAACTCATACAAAACACTATATAAAATCACATTTAGTAACATATTTGAATGGTGACTTAACTTGAACGACTTTCTCCTCGCCATTATTGATGTTTACTTCCTAGTGATTCTACCTGTCAAATGACGTAAAGGAGTAACTGGTGTATGATTGGTCGATCGTGCCGCGACGCGACGACTTCCGTCAACAGTGTACCATCACTTACAAAAGTGAGATTCATTTAAAGCCTGTGAATTGAATTATAGCGTATAATTGTAATTTGCTTTACACAATATTGTCTAGGAACAAATTCAAAAGTTTAAATAAAAAAGTTACAACTAAACATTTAAATGGATTCAACAATGTAAGTTTATTATAGGTTAAAAATGAAAACGTATACTAACGAGCTCAAAAAAGCTTAAATGTGAATTTAGTACTAAAAATAACATTACATTAAAAACAGTCACAAAATATACACTTTAAATAAAAAAAAAATCCATTAAAACCATTAAAGGACAACATACTTCAACTAATCCATAATGGCAGTATTGAACAACATTGTTGTAGCCTAGATGTAGCTCATCTCAGGATCAGAGCAGCTCGTAATATTTTCCAGATTGTGGATCAAAGTAACAGTTGAGGCAGGGGTCATACATTAAATTTAGAAACTCTTCTTCTCCACTGTTGTGCAATGTAGATCCTGTCAATAACATGGAGAAAAAAGTTATAGATTGCAATTGTTCTGTGTTTCAAAGCTGATTTCAGTAAGAGCAATTCTAATAAGCAATTCAACTGAAGGTTTGCGCTTCGCATAGTACCCCATAAACTGTTCATAGAGTCAGTAACAGTAACCCTGTGTACCCAGTAACTCCCTTTCCAACAAAGAATTTAGAAATACTCAATATCCTGAAAACCCTGTCCCATCTCGTCTACAGTTTAAGTGTCTTGTCACAGAAATATCACTGCGGGTTTTAGATGAAGAAGGAAAAATCAATCATGAATGTAACTGTACCAGCTCTTCTCCTTCCAAGAGAAATCTAGATCATGATTTATTTTTAGCAACAAAGGGTTGAGAATATGAGCCCAGGATGGGGATTTTTCTGGTGTCATACCTCTGGGTGAGACCTTTCCATGGTCTCCTTTCCCATCTGCCATCTGTTGATTTGGATGAACTATCGGAGGGCTGAGGACATCCATCCATTCTCTACAAGAGGATCAAATCATATACTCATTTAAATATAGTGTATAAATATTTTTACCTAATTTTGATTCTTTCTGACCTATGATTTACAGTTTAATTATACTAAAGCTTTAGAATCATATGAAGCTGCATCAAAGCCCATTTTTGAAAATTCCTGCTCTGTCGCTAACATGTTACCTCTTATTGTGAATGAAAGACCCCCCCTTCTGAATGTCTCTCTCTTTCATATTCTCTCATTTACATGACACTTTTTAAGGCGCCATGTGGAGTTGATGGACGGGCTCCCTGGTGGGATGGGAGGGAGGTGGATGATGACCTCCCAGCGAGCTCTGCTGCAGCGGTGACAGCTAGGTGACACATGCAAGCCTCTGAGCACATGCATAACTCCTGCTTATTCATTGTCCCTGACAACCATGCTTAATTAATCATCGAGGCGTGGCAGTGTGGGCAGCTTCCCTTGACAGGAAAAGTTCTGCGTAGGAAACTAGCCATAGCTATACTGTGTGTACAAAACATAACATATTAACACAGCTTCATAAATGATTTTTGATCGGTTAATTTATATTTTAAAGGTCAACTTATAAACAGTCATTATGCAAAATCAGTTTCTTCCTAAACAGTATTTAATTATTGCAGTGTAAGTTTTCTTTATTTTTATCTTCTTAATTTATTATTTATTTATATACTGCTACTACTACGGATGTTATGTTATAATAATTCTGTTTATGCATTTCATTAATTACTGATGTTAAAAATACAATAATTATAATTACTGTTTATTTAATTACTTAATTAGATTGTTATTTTATCATATTTATTATTATTATTACATTATTAATAAGAATAATTTTATTTTTGATAATATATATATATTTTTTAAATATGGCATACTATTATTATTAGTAGTAGTAGTATAAAAATATTATCTAAACAACATAGTTATATTTAATAACCAATATGTATTAGACATTTTAACATATTTTTGATAATAATATATTTTTACTTTTTATAATAATAACTATTTTTAACTATTTTTAAATCATCATGATAATCAAACTGTTATCATTATTATCATTATTATTAGTAGTAGTAGCTTAAAATATTATATAAACTAAATGGTTAGAATTAATAAACATTTATAAAACTTTTAGATTTTTGATAATGATTTTTATCTCATTATTTATTCATATACTGCTGCTACTACCAATTATTTTATGAAACTATATTTTTAATAATATCAACAATAATAACAATAATGCTGTAATATTAAACAATGTTTATGATGCTGATTATATTTAATATATTACTAAAGTCAAAAACTAAGGAAAATAATGAGGAGACAAAAAGAAATAAGGAGCTCTGTTATGTAGACAGTCTGGAAGGTTTGTCATGAAATGAATGGCAGGCAAACCTTTTGAAGGCTGGTATAAAATTTTGTGAAGCACACTACCTGCTCTCTTTTTTTATTCTTTGATGTTCAAAAGTTCTTTTTAGTATCCTGGAACCATGGGATACAATTGTCAATGGAAACTACAAAATGTTCAGTGCCCAAAAAGCTATCCCTATCACATTTTCTTACCACTTTTCAGAAGTCCAAATTATTGAACGTGCATGAGCCTGAGGGTTAACAAGAGTTCTCTTATGAACTCGCATGATAAAGTTCTGAAATGACTCATTCATGTCTGAGCCTCAACACTTAAGATAGTGACAGGCTTAGCATAAATGGCTTAGAGTTATGCCTCACAGACTTAGAGAGGCTAAAAATACTGTATTTTTCTCTTACCTGGGATTAGAGTGAAGAAGAGGGTTCATTTCTTTCTGATAGTGCTGGCCTTGATCCACTGGCTGAGAAGCACAGAGAGAATAAGTACTGTATATTTATAATCTGGTTCAAGGCCTGTACCTGCCCACTGTTAGCGCCAGTCTAATAGAAAAAAATAAAATGTTCTGGATAACTGCATTCCTTACTGCAAAATAATGATTTAATCCTTTAAAGTGCAGGAGCAGTGGTTCTTAACCAGTCGGCCGTGAATCAAAACTGAGCTGCAGGACTCTTCTGATAGAGTCTGATACTAATGTTGTTCCATCAGCTGGAAAACTAATGTTTAGAAAGCGATTCCACCGATATCATTCCTCAGTTATTGTTATAGTTGTGGTGTGGATTCTGCTATTTTTAATTTAAATTCAGAATGATTTTAAAACTATATCTTTGAATATAAAATGTAATTTTTTTCTTTGACTTCTTTATGATAAATGATTAGTTACAGTGCTGTTCGCCACTTGATGTTTAATGTAAAATATGAATCCTGAGGCAAAACCAGACACTCTTGATTATTGTGCATGTTCTACTCGCCTGATGGTGGCAGTATTGCTATATTTTCACAGTCTCATGGTCCACTAATTTGCGGTTTCTCAATAGAAGGGGCACCAGGCATGATTAGCAGTTGTAGCATATCTTTCTAATCAACAACAGCATCAACAACTGATGGATAGGGTCTGATATTGAAATGCCTTGGGAGTTTATTTCACTCTAATTAGTGGGGTTTTTATATAAACTGTTTGATTGCCATTCTTTATAGGGAAACAGTTTTAATATTCACTCTATTATGTGCCTGCTAGCTACAGTTCATCCATACAGAGCACTCTGTACAACTGAGGAGCCTAATAATGAAGAAGAAATTCAGGCCTTCCTGCACTGTGCTCAAGTGTGGCAATGTGCCTGACTTATGTAATTATATCTACCGTGCATGCCTGTAGTTTATGTGTGCGTGTGGTTTGTAAGCCCACCAAAGGAATACACTGAGTCCAGGTTGAGGTGTCATCGCTGCTTGCACTCAGACTTATGTCGCAGTGGTGAACCTGACAGAAGATAATAATGTTTATTTACTGGTATTGTCTTTTTTTTGTTGTGTGACTTTCACAACACCTAGAAAGATTATGGATGAAATTAGAAATATTTCATTTAGAATTGTTTTTAAACAGAAGGTTTAAAGGAACAAAAGATTTCAAAAGATGTTAAATATAAATTTCTCAATGTTAATCTGTATATATACGTGATTCTTTTTTCATGAGTCTCAGTCTTTCTATTATCGGTTTTCTAATATTAGTATTCTTATTATTATTATCTAATTTCTAGTAATCCTACTGACCCCAAACTATTGAACATTAGGGTGTGTGTGAACAGTGTGTGTGTAAAAAAAAATCCCCAAAATCTAACCTAATCTAACTTATAATATTATTTGATATTGATGTTTTTCTCAAATGCACATTGGACACAATTATTGGCACCCCTAGAAATTCTTATGAAGTATATTCCCATTCATATTCACAATTTTAAGAACTCCAGGGTAATTATGAACAATCCATCCATCATCATCCATCGCGATGAGACAAAAAAAACAAAGAATATATTTCTGATTTGCCGCAAAAGATAATTAAGTGAAGCAAATTAATTAGTGAAGTGACTTTATAAAAATTCCCATTTCCACCATCAGGGAAATAATTGAGAATTTCCAATCAACATAAAATGTTACGAAACCTGTAAGAGGACGTATGTCTATATCGTCCTATTGCACGGTGAGAAGGAGAGTTTGAGTGGTCAAAGACTCTTCAAGGACCACAGCCGAAGAATTGCAGAAAAAAGTCTTAGGGTCAGTAAACTTTTTTAAACATCACCACATGTTTGTAAGGGGTTCAAGAAAAATTCTTGTAGTTCACCCAAAAACAAACTCATTTATGCATATTAATTAATCAGACAGGACTGGAACTACAAATGGAACTGGTTTCTATGGTCAGATGAAACTAAATAATGAGCTTTTTAGTAGCAAACACTCAAGATTGGTTTGGTGAACACAGGGATAAAAGCTATTATAACAAGCTAATATACTGCTGTACTTTTGATATTGTGGATCTTTTCGCTGGAGGTTCTGGACATCTTGTTTAGACACATGGCATCAAGGATTCTGTCAAATACTAACAAAAAAATCAGTAAGTGACTGAAACTGTTAGAAATCTTATAATGGGCCATGTTTGGTACAATAATCAAAAACACAAACCCTAAAAAAACAACACAAAAATGGGTCACTCACAGCACAAAACTAAGCTTCTGCTGTGACCATTCCAGTCCTCTGTCCTGGGCCCTATAGAAAATGAGTGAGGTGAAAGAGAAGACGCACCAACATAGAGCTGGGAATCTAGAGTGATTGTGGATGTAGAAATGATCTCTGATCTCTTGTCAGGTCTTCTCTAACCTCATCAGGCATTATAGGAGGAGCAGTTAAACTGAAAAAAGGAGGTTTCAAAAAGTATTGAACACAAGAGTGCCATTAATTGTGGCCAGTGTGTATTAGAAAAAACATTTATTTAATAATGATATTTCCCCCCATTTTAAATTCTTATTATCTAGTGAACGGATAGATTTTTGTGAATTATTTTTTAATAAAAGTTAAAAAGAATTAACAACACGATAAATTTTCACATTCCTATTTGACCAAGGGTGCCAATATTTCTGCCAATGACTGTAGACATATATATTTATATGATGGTATACAATTTCTTTAGTGCTTTCTTGTTTTGATGAATATGAATATTAATTTCCTGCCTGTGATGCACTAAGAGCTGGGCCGCCCATGTTTCCTTCTTCCTCCTGCTCTCTCTTCATACTGGCCAACATTCGCAGCTCGTCTTCCTCATCCTCTTCGTCTTGACTTCTCCTCAGATCACACCTGCTGGAGCCCAAAGGTTGGACCCTCTCATCGACACTCACCTGTAAAGCCCAAAAATCTCATTACTTCATCAGTGCCACTTTGTAATGAGAGCGATCGTTACTGTGTATAACTAATTAGCAAGCAATCAATCAAAGCTTGCAAGTTAATTGGCACCCCTATTAAGGCCAAGACATCAGCAGGGATGGCTGCATGCTGCTTAGAAATCCACTTATAAGAAGTCCTACCTGGATCTATGAGCAACCTTCCAGATAAGCTCAGCAACTGCAACAGCATCAAAGATATGTGCCATGTTTAAATGGGGAAAAGTAGTGTTATGAGCCATCCGTAATGATCCTCAGTAATTCCCACATCAAACTCCATTTAAAACATTTAGTTAATGACCGTTTCAGACATGTGGAGAGAGTCTGTGATGGTTGTGCTAAATGCTTGGACCTGTTTTAGTCCAAATATGTCCCAACCTCTAAGAGGAAAGAACACTAATGAGTTGTCTTTGATATGCCAGTTGTTTCTCATTGTAAACAATGTGATGAAATGAAGCCTTCTGCCGAAGGCTACTGCATCTTAGGTTTATCGAACAATTTTGTCATTTTGATATTCTAATATTTTGAAGAATGCTTCAGCTGTTTTTGTCCACAGAGTTAAAGTCAAAAACAATACTGTTCCCCATTGACGTTAATTTTATTGACAAAACATGAAAATTGTATGGATATTCTTCAAAATATTTTCTTGTGTGTAGATTGTTTTTTGCATGCATCTGTAGTGATACAGGGAGTAGGTTATTTCTGTGTTCTGTGAAACATGATTATTTCATTTATTTATTTTCTCAAAATATCATCTTTTGCATCTTGCAGAAGAAATTCATACAGCTTTGGAACGACATCAGGTGGTGAGTAAATAATCATTTTCATTTTCCCTTTCATATAAACTAAAGCTGCAAAGTAAAGGATTGTTTACACATAAAAAACGGAGTAAGATTTATGAAACAATTTTTATGAAAGAATTAATAACTAAAAAAAAACTAATTACAAAACAATGGCATTTCAAAAAATGAAACATAGAAGTTAAAAGACATAAATAGCAATTTTTGTTTACAATGTTATTCAAGCGTTATTTACAGTGTTTATTTATTTATTATTTGTATTGTCTTTGCATTGTAAACATCACATTAGATTTTGGCTGTGTTTGAAGAATAATCTCATTTATAGGACAAAGAGCGAGCTCTGATCAATAGAATTTTCTGCTGGGAGTTGAAGACCCTAGGAAATATGTTTTGTAAATCACGAAGACAAAAGAACACTATGTACAAGCCATTTGCAATATTTTGCCATTTGCAATTTCCAAATGCATCAGAGATGCAAGGGCACAACCCACTACCCTCAAACTGAATGGATTCAGATTAAAATATCCAGCCTCTGGGGAAGATAAGAACCACACCAGTTCTGAAATCACAATAAGAACAGAGGCCCTCATAAACAAGCCACTCTGCTGGAGTGCACCAATTCAGCTGAAGTATGTGCTTGATTTGATCCCCTCTAACCCTGCATGCTTGCTATGGCTAAAAAACATTTCATCCACATGAACATGAGGCCATGTGATTGGTGTGGGTTCACTCCACAAAACCTAAGTGCTTGCCAAATTTCATATCTCACAGAATTTATGCTTGCAACTTTGTGCTGATTATTCGAAGGGGTGATTTGTCATTGTTTACTCACCTTGATGTTGTTGCAAACCTTCTTCTGCTTAACACATAAGAAAATGTTTGGCAAAATGCTGCAATCCAAACAACAATGGGCCCCATTCACTTACATTGTGTAGAGATTAATAATGATAAATATAACACAGATTTTTTCTTGATTTTTGCTTGCATATGTATAAATTACTTATTTAACTTATTATAATAAATATGTATTATAAATATATATTTACAATTATAATTATAAATATAAATATTTATATTTAATAAAATTATAATAAATATTTAATTGCATTTTTAATTTAATTTGCACCTTTGACTTTCTTTGTATAGACAAAAACAATAAGACAATTTTAATAAAACAGAAGAAATCCATACAGGCTTAAAAGGATATTAGGGTAATTAAATTATAATACATTGTTATTTTTTATCCCTTCACAAGGAAAGCAGGCTCACCTTTTGGAGGCCAGAATTCTTCAGTGAAATCTCTCGCAAAGATGCTCTGCTGATAGATATCCTGGTATCTCCATCAGGCAATGCTCTTTCAGCTTCAGGCCAATCCACTCTGCTCCCTTGTCTGGTATTGGGAGATAGGCAGCGGGTTGGTGCTATTCGCATGGGTTCATGCCTCTTTGGTCCTTCAGAGACATGCTGGACTGTGGAGGCCTGAGTCTTAATTGGCTCAGAAGAGAACTTGGGTAGGACTGTGTATTTTTGTACTGAAGGACGAATTGGGGGAGCAGTAATGGAATGGACTGCACATCTTTGAAGGAACTCGGTATGTATTTCATCCTGTGAAGCAAAAAAGTAATTGGTCTTAGAAATAGTTTCTATGAAGTAACTAAATTTTAACTTTTTTAGAAAGAAAGTCATGAAATGGTTGATGTGTAGTGGGTTGTTGCTGGTGATAGCTTATTAGTCTTCTATTTTCTAGTTGCCTTCAGTATAAATCTTATAGGATTTTCTGCTTGTTCATGGCTGTAACACAAAGGTCTAAGTTTGCACAAAAAACTAAAATTTAATGAAGATTTGCACATCCTAATGTCGTTCAAGTTGTAATGCTATAAAATGTTCTGATGAAGAAACCGGTTCTTCTGCATCACTTGCTCACCAAATGGATCCTCTGCAGTGAATGGGTGCCGTCAGAATAAGAGTCCAAAACAGTTGATAAAAACTTCTACAAGTAATCCACACCACACCACCAGTCCATTAATTAATGTCTTGTGAAAATCAAAGCTGCATGTTTGTACAAAACACACCATTAAGATGCTGTTGCTTCTGGCCAGAAGTTCATAATTTATAATACTGCTTCTTCCAGTGAAAACATCCATCCTCTGCTGTCTTCTCACATCATATCTTTTACGATTCTTTTGGACTGGACTAGTAAACAGTGCTTGCAAATTTCTCTCCTGATTCCGATGTGACTGCTTTTTCATTCTAGAAAGCAATTTTATGGGTGGAGGATGGGAGTTGTGGATTATTGTGATATTTTTGTCAGCAGATTAAACTCTCTGATGGCACCCATTCAAAGCCAAATAATGCAAAATGTCTGTTTTGATAAAGAAACAAGCTCATCTACATATTTGATGGCTTGAAGTATTCCTTAAATTCATTTTGTCTCTCTTTCTTTTTCAAATAAACCTGCTTAGCAAGCATCACTAATTAGGACATATCCAAATTAATAACACCCCTACGCTCAGTTATTTTATTTCAGTCTAGGCCATTAACACAAGGAAGGAAATCTGTTAATATATCAAAATTCCCCCTAAAACGACAAATATTAAGTTTATCAACAAACTTGCGATGGAGTCATAAAGAGAATGATGAAATCTCTTGCAAGGGTCTCAGAGCCACGAACGCCAACGCTGTCACAGATGAAACGCATTAATAGCCACGACGCGAGACAGTCTGGTGCGGGTGGAGTAACATCAGAGTTACCTGTAATTAATCAGGGCGACACTGTGCCCAGAAAGTTGTCTGTCTCTGCTCTGTTTTGGAAAAGATAAGGTCTTTAAACTAGTGAGGCTTTGATCTACACTAATGGTCTTAAACAGCAAGCTTCACACTAATGATGACAACCTCACTAAAAGGGCACGGCCAGCCAGCCATCAGATCAGCCAAAGTTTTTTGTCTCCTTTCTTTCCATCTTTATATCCCCTGTAGGGACCAGTTTTAATATTGCAGCTTTTTTATTTTTGCTTTAAAAAAAAAAAGTGTCATCTCCTCTCACTATGTGAAATGCTGACATCCGGTAAACACACATCAGTCTGGCACGGCCCTATATCTATTTGCAATGAATTTATTTAAACTGGGCAGGTTATCTACGAAGTTGAATGTGTTTAGTGGTTATTAAGCTGTTACAGATGAATTTCAATATGCTACTGCTTCATCTATCTTCCAATGACAACTCTGTGGCATTAATGAAAGTCATTAAGCGAATATAATCACCTCTGCTTCTAGTGGAAATGATTACAGGTGCAAGTTATAGAGGTGCAACATAAACATAATGTTCAGGATACTCAAACAAGTCATTATTTCTTTTATTTCATCTCCCATTAGTAAAGAAGACAAATGTAGACATCTACTTTTTTCCACTTAAGAGAATGCAGATGAAAAACAAAGAAAAAAATTATATGAAAAGGGAATTTATCAAGGGCGGGGATGGAAGGGGAAATAAACAACAAATAAAACTGTCAGCAGTATCAATCAAAAATCTCTAATTAAGTGCAGCAGAACATATGTATCCCAAAGATGAGACTGATTTCCCAGGAGGAGACGAAACAGAATGCGAATAAATGAATGATGTTCCTCTCAGTGGACGCAGAACCCGAGAGCACATGGAGCTCAAGCCGTCTCATCAGAAATGAACTGAACTGAAGAAAACTGATGGTTTTTTTCATGGATTTAGCTGAATGGCAGGGACCCTGAGGGGCCTCAATCAGGCTGTGTGTGTATCATTAACAAATGACTCCACTGGATCGCATTTCCTGGGGAGGGAACTTGGAAAGAAAACAATGCAGGCAACATGTGTTAAGGTGATGGGGAATTGTTGCTGATACTGTGTTTGCATATTTCTACGGTACATGAATCTGTAGCAATAAAGAAGGAAATGATTATTTCCACAGGTGCCTCAACAAAAGTGTATAGTTTCAACAGAATTAAAGGATTAACCAAATTTGAGGTACCTTTGGGTATACAGAGATATTTGATTGCTATTTTTCTTTTCTTTTCTTTTGTTTATCTTACTTTTTCTTTTTCATTTCATTTTATTTTATTGTGAGGACATTTTAAAATGTCTTTTATGTTCCAAAGAAGAAAGAGATGCATGCTGGTTTGGCAAAACATCAGGGTGAGTAAACAATGACAAAACATATATTTTATATTAAACTGTATACAATTACTTTCATTGTTTCATTGTAATTAAAAAAAATCTTATTTTTTCCTTTACAGATAAAAAAATACATGCTGGTTTAAAACATGAGAATGAGTAAAAAACGACAGCATTGCCATTTTGTTTATTTATTTATTTATTTATTTCATGTTAATGACATTGAAAATATGTTTCACGAATTCGCACTTCTTCATTAACTTAAATAGGCAAATTTGGCGTGCTGTCCGGGGAGCGAGCCGGGAGCTCGGCGGACCCCGAGCCCTGCTGATAGTAACCCTAGCGA
>JAUMHP010000096.1:3938613-3948678 GCA_032361065.1 Enteromius trimaculatus | reverse complement strand
TGGAGGGCCCAGAGGGGCCTGGCTCTCGGCTCTTCAGCAAAACCTAATGAGTGGTTGCACCTGCGCCTACTTATACCATACTTATTCCCTCCATCAGGGAACGGGGGTTACAATAGGTAACCTAGACGTTCATATGCGTCTTTATGTTCTATACAATAAATAAATACATGATAAATGATAAAAATGTGGATTTTTCTTTTACGAAATGTCTTCATGATATGTAACTAGGTTTAGGTTGATAGACGATACGATACCATCGCGATCCTCAGCCCCGCGGCAGCGGCAGCAACCAGCTCACGAAAAACATACTTAATTTATGGCGGCAAATCTATGCCACTAATAAGCGAGTGCACCACTGATGTTGGCGAGCGCAGAAAATCATTTCCATCATTCCTGCACTCAATCCTCTCTCACTTGCTCGCGCGAACACTTATTCTCGTCAGTCGTGGGGCTGGGCTTGGTGTTTTAGTTAACCCTACAACGACGATGCCATCGTCCATCGCGATGTTTCACATTAGACATCATACGATGCCAAATTGGTCGACATCTCTATGAACTAAAAAATGCTGTATATAACCAATTATGTCTATGCTATGCATAATAAATTACACTTCAACTGAGAAGTTCAAAGGAGTTGCATGAGCATATCTGAAAAGGCTTCACTAGCACTTCAAATAAAAAATGTAATGAAAAAAAAAAAAAACCTGGTATATAATGCAGCTTTCAAAGGTAATGTTCTCAGTCATTTATCTCCGAGTTGTTTTATGTGAAACAGCAGCTTATGTGGCACACTGATACAGCATGTTTATCAGCAAAGCAACAGAAGAGCGAGAGCAAAAAAACAGATTACCTTGTAGCCGGTTACTTCTGATTCATTGTCCATTGCCTTCACATGTTCCCAGTTCAGAAAGACCTTAGAGTTTGTCAGGTTCCACTCAATGTTCCCTGGGGGCTGACTTGGAGCTAAAACACATAAATCATATTCTGATTTACTTTCCAACTTGAGTAATACAGCTGAACAACATCCCCCGTATATTTTGTCCTTTGCAATCTTAACAATCAGTGCTGCACCGGCTGAGGTATCATTTAAATCTAAGACTTTCAAAGCTCACTTGCACGGATTCAATTCAGCTTGGCTCTCACTTTAAATTAGCTGGACTATAAATGGAACCTTACGAGTCTTTTTTCATTTAGCAGCAAAAAAAATAAAAACGTATGAAACAAAGAAACAATATGCAGAGGAATTCTCTGATCATTTCACTTTCAATAACTTAGTTTCTGTCAGTTTCTCATACAAAACAATTATGATGCTTTTATCTTTTTGGAGCTTGACAAGCTCAGATCCTCATCCACTTTCACTTTAAGAACAAAATAGTGTAGACATTCTTCAAAACCTCTCATTTTATCCTCCTCCTCAGAAAAAAATGTGAATAAATAAGGAATTTGCACTGAAGACTAAGCTATTTCTGTTAATACATTCATCATTTTCAAACTTAAGAATTTCAAACAGTTCAGATGGAATTAAAAAGCAAAAAAACCCCTGCATCTTTAAAAAACAAACAAACAAAAAAAAATCATGCTGTTTTTAATGCATTACAGTTTTTGATATTCTGACATGCCAGATATTTTAAAGCTGCTTGAATGTCAGCATGCCCTTCTTAACTTTATTTCCATAACAGTAAAATAGTTGCCCCTGATTTAGGGTTGCTTAGGAGCAATTTTTATAAATTTTGTGTTTGCCACTGCCCGGTCATGTGCACACACAAACAATTCTACTTTCTCAGTAATTGAGGAATTAATACATATTTTAATAGTAATTGAGTACTGAACCAGTGAAAATCAAACCTCTTTTCTCATCAAATTTCATGGCTAGGACTTTGTGCACCATGTATTCATAGTTTAAAAAAATTGAGGATAATAGCTATCGTAATTTGAAGCAATTTAACTAATGATAGAGCCCACTGAGTCTACAATACATGCTATTATGATAACTATACTAGATCATAACAGTGGTCGGCGGTATCACAGTATGTTTTGTCAAAGAATCTATCGTACAAAGGAAAAAAGACAATCGGCTATCTGCTCCGACACAAAGAAAGAGATCTGTCAAGCTCTTTTTTTAAAGCACCCTAATTATATGCTTAGTCTATTAGCTGAAAATAGCCATAAGACGCCCTCCATAGTTATGTCATAGTTTATCAGATCAGTTTCTGGCTTAGTTAAACGCAGTGTTTTGTTCTTGATTATTGGCATCAGATAATGAGCCTATTTAGCCACGGTAGTTTAACAAAAGCCACCTTAATCTCTTACAGTGTTGAGAACACGCCACTAAGACGTTAAGAAGGTAGGACTATGATGTCAGGCCCCTAATCTACATTAACTGGCAAATGTTATCTACATTAACTGAAAAAAAATGTATGTACACTTTCGCATACGCTGGGGTGAACTTTCTTTTTAATCACATTATTTATGCAACTGCAATTGAAGCGTACATTTATTCATTTCTCATCTGAGCTGCAATAATATATATATATTTTACATGCCAATGAGACAGTGAAGCTCCCACCATTTACCTTTGGCAGTTTTAAAAAATACAGCCTGAGGCTGCTGAGGCTACCTGGACTACTATACTGGACAAGTTTAGTTATTAGTTGCCTTTTTATTTTCACTTTTTTGTGCAAATAGTAATTATGTGCACATGTACTCTCTTATGATAAAGGCTACATACATAATAAATACTAACTGTAGACAATACTGTTAAAAATGTTTTGCAAATTAATTTCATATTATTTACTGTACTTGGTTAGAAATCATGGTTTTAGTAACCATATGACTTACGTGGCTTCTTAGTGGTGATGCTAATGGGTGCGCTGGAGGGTCCGGTGCCTGCGCTGTTGTGCGCTCTGACTGACATCAGATAAAGCGTGCTTCCCTTCAAACCCGTGATGTTGACTGAGGTTTCCGTGACCCTAACTCTTTCTGCATCGCTTTCAGGTGAGCCATCCTCCACCCACTGCACCTGTAACAGTGAAGTGACATTTAAAGAGACATTAGATCATTTCACATAAATAAATAAAGGTTCTCCATTCTAGCAGCTTTTACGCAAAATAAGTCACATCTTAAAAAAGAAATAAACGCAGATATGTCACATTTAACACACACACACTTATTTTAATGTTTGAATGAGCATGACGTTTCTGCTTGAGTAAGCGTGCTTCCAACCTCACAGCTAAGAAATCGACTTGGGAAAATGTCATTTTTGTTCCTGTATTAGCGTTCGATACACTAACTCTGTGACAAAGTCACTGTGACTCGATTTCTTTTTTTACTGCGTTCAATAAACATCTGCACACCGCAGCAAGGGACTCTGGAAGTATTTGTGGATTTTCATATGTGCTTTTTTCTACTACCCGAAGCTGTGAACGACTTTGTGGTTTCGCCACGGAACAACCGCGTGACCTGGGATTTCTCGCAGAGGCTCGTTCGGGTTGGAAGGAGAGAAATGGGCAGAATCCTGTGGGTTTCTCACGCAGTGAGAAACGACCTAGCAGCTGAAGTGTTTGCAGGAGGGGGAATTGATGTATGATGTCCACACATCTGAAAGGTGATTTATATAAGTGCCCAGAAAGCCTGGGTATTGGCGCTCCCCGGGAGACAGGACCAGCTGTGAGAAGACCTCTTCATTCTGCAGATGAGATTGTGAAAAATGTGGCCGGGGGATCACAGACTCTTGTTGGGGAACAGGAAATTGCACACCCTGCCATCAGCGCAGTGCATACATTAAGGAATCTGATTGAGGTGATGCAGTGTGAGGTCAGAGCCTCTTTTTTTTCCCCTCCCTCCATTTCTGGTGTTTACGTACCTCATAGCCTGTTATCTGTCCTTTGCTGCCAGTGTGGTGAACCGGCTCCCAGAATACCTCAATCTCAGATGAGGACAGAGTACGGGCCCAGATTCTGTTAGGAGCAACTGAGGGCTCTGTTGATGTCAGACATAGCAAAAATGGAAAAACAACAGGTAATGAAAGCAGACAGTTTACAGGATTCATCCAACATCAGTCTTTGGTGCTTAAATGTAGCACCTGTTTGCAAGAACTAATTGTGCCGTTACCACACTTGCGAATAAAGAAATTACCATCAAAGTGCACTAACACAGCTGTAGAGGGAGTGTAATTAAAACTTGAAACGCATTCATCAACTTTTGTCATTCCTAAACGATGTCCAATAATGTCCTTGCACAATTTGCATACAATCAACACAGAAGACTAGCATATTAACCTTCATCTGCTGAATATACAACGACCACAGGGCTAAACGGTCCCTCTCCGATTTCGTTGTAGACGCCGACTTTTACTTCAAACTGAGTGAGTGGCAGAAAAGTATCATTTTTATAAATGTATCGCGATGCATCTGCCGAGGCCAACACGCTTTGTTTCCATGTTGTGGTGCCAAGTGGACGAAATGCCACCACGTAGCCAAACTTTTCTCCATTTTGTAGCTCCTCTGGCACAGGCTGTGAGAAAACAAGATGAGAATTAACAAACATTATGTGATTTAATAAAGAAAGTGACTTGTTTCTTGGCAGATGCCTTCATCCAAAGCGCCTTACTCGTATTTAACGGGGGAAAGAACTACAATCCCATTAAGCATTTTGTTGCAAAATCTGCATACAATTTTTTAATATTACAAAGATTTAAATACTAAAATATATATTTTCACCAGAATCTGAATCACAGTATGTGTGATGGAAAAACTACATTACCCATGATGCTGTGCAGAAATTTCCAAAAATCTGATATTCGCCGCCAGCAAATCATGCAAAAAAAAAAAAAAAAAAAAAAAAGCCTCTCCCACAATGCATCATTACTGGCATAAAATGTAAATATTTGTATACATATATGCATATTTTGCAATACATATTTTGTGTCTATAGATAATACATTAGTAGTTTTATGGGGTTGTAGTTCTCTGCTTCACAGAATAGTTGTTCTTTTTTTCTCACTGAACTTTTTAGGTACACAGCCTTATGAAAAAAAACAAAGTATAAAAAAAAATTCTACAGGAAACAGTGCTGCTGAAAAAGTGGCCACCAACCAGATTCAATCACCGGGGCTAACTGAGTAAGTAATTTTATCATTATAATAACAAACGGTTTGAAAAAACAACAAGCACTGCTCTCTTCAGCAAAGTCCTGTTATTTGAGATGTCACTCATGCCTGTAGCACAAATGATGCGGGACGATTTAAGAGGCAAAGTTTCATAGGGTAATAGGGTTGTGTGAGCCATAATATTAGTCCCTCAAAAATGCATTAAAGGAAAATCATTCAGCTGACATGGCGTTACATTACTGCAAGTTGACAAGTAATTTTCCGTGGTAGGTTTACATTGTTGCTTACATAATCTGAAATGCAGCGAATATAAGTAAATAAAGTTGACACATTTAAGCACTACTGTGTCAGTCAAGAAACCTCTGGAAATGTGCCGTATTTTGAAAGTAATACAGTATTTAAACACGCCACTGAATATCTGCCATGACAGCCGGTGAGATTTAGAGAAAGCCATTGATAAACATTGTCATTTCAGATTTACTGGTATGAAAGCTGTTTCAGATCTGCGTCTTCATTATGATTTACATACCAGAGGGAGCAATCCCACTGAGGCAAAGAGCAAAGACGACAGCGCTGGCTTTTAATTAAACCTTGTCTAATTCAAACCACGTCACCGTGGAGAATTCCCTCAGAATCCGATTCACAAGAGAAGACTGGTTTGAAAATGCTGCTGTCACAATAAAGATGCTGAGCTCACCTCCCAAACAATCACGAGTTCACCTCGGCTTCCTCCACCTCCACTCACGTTAGCTGGGGCGACTTCAGGATCTGCCAGCCAGAACAGAACAGAAGAAACACGCTTCATACCTGTAAGACTGGCGGCAAGTACGAACACTTCCTTTTCCTAAGGTGCCGCAAAGGTCTTTTCAAAATGGTTCAAAAAATCTGAATGAAGTAGAATGAAGTGACCTGTAGAACTGTATGTTTTCTGATGAAAATGGATGTCTGGTCTTAGCGTAGGCTCTCAGCTTGGTTTTAGCGGGGTTTCGGAACAGGGTGACCAACATAAAACCAGCAAATCAAAAAGTTTGAGCCACCGTAGTTTAAGATATTTTAATGTCAGAGCTGGGTAGATTAATTGTAGTTCGTTACTGATAAAAACTGTAGTTAGTATGTACTCATTTTAGGTAATGTAATTCATGTAATGTTTACGATTACTTGTATTAAATTTCTTTTAAACTTACATTAAACTTAATATATTCATATATTACATTTTTCAACATCATAAAATGCAGTATACTGTTTTTGCCATAGGGAACCGCAGTAGGTTTGTGCGATGCTAAAAAGCTACAAATTAATTGAATCCTAAAAATGTACAATAAAAGTAAATTAACACTAAAAATAGAAGTATTTTACTTATTTACCTGCTTATGAATGTGACCATTAAGAGAACTGTAAACATTTGAATATGTAGTCAAATTATATTAACTTCCTGAGAGATATTTCAAATATAGACTATATCGTATATTTTATTTATGGAATTCAGCTGACAAAAATGTTTGGAATTAACATTAATAAATAACATTACACACCCATATTATTGTGTGAAAAATATGTAATGATGTATGGCATAAAAAAAGTAGCTATAATCGCAATAAGCATTTTAAGATGTATTAGATAATGAAATGCTTATATTATGAATACAATTACAAATCAGTTGGTTACTAATCAGCACTGTTTAATTTGATGTGCAGACTAATGAATAATTATGAATAATTTCGTATTTGCATTTGCTATTTTGATGACAACAATAAGGTTCATTAGTTAAAAACATTAGTTAACATGAAATAAGAATGAAAGTTCCTCCAACGTATATATTTTAATCTTACTTAATGATAATTTCAGCATTTACTAATGCATTATTACAATCACAATTTGTGTTTGTTAACATTAGTTAATGCACTGTGAGCTGACATGAACTGTAATTTCATTAACAAACGTTACCTAATGTTAATAAACGGCACCTTATTGTAAAGTGTTACCGTCATTTTAGTATGTTCTGGTTTAATTAGTATAGTATCCATATGAAAATAGTGAAATTAAAAGTCAGTCACTAATTATGGCTAAATAGTATTTTCTCATAGTGTGAACAGTGTTTAATAGTAACATATTTACACTGTCTGGATGAAAATTAATTAAAAGTAAATAATTCCCCAGCCAAAGGGAATACTAATAACCATAATTATGACTATTGGCACTTCATAAATATTTAAACATATTGCTCTATGGGACAATAGTGAACTTTTTTTATCACTAATTGCCAAAAAATGACCCATATCTTTGATTTCACAGCATAAATATTGATGTTAAATACTGTAAAATCCTAGCAAACGCACTGTCTCTCTTTTTTTAACCTAGGTTTTATTTGCTGAATAATTGGGATCTGAAAGATCTGAAAGCTGTTTGCATGTAATTTTCACTTGGAATTCTGTGATAAAGCCTGCGTCTATTTGTGAATGAGTGATCGAAGCATTTGCACACAGTACCTGAGCTTAAAATAGAGCCTTTCAACTGTTACTGCCTTAGAATACAAGAGAAGTCCTCTCAATATTTGTTGATGCCTCCATGAATTATTGAAAGCTGCATTTCCTGATCGCTGATGTCCAGCCGCTGAGCACTGCAGGGTTGGCTCTTATGTTAAAGAATATAGCAACAGTACATGAGCTATGTTTTATTTTGCTCTATATTTCCATGAAACCACATTTTCTTGCAGTTTTAAACGAATCGACTAAAAACGCCAGCCGTTTTGTGATGCCATTACGTTTTCGACGCACTTAATTTGTGTCCTAATTGTCTGCAAATTATTTAGCAATTTGGATGTTCCCAGGAAAACCGGTGTGAATGCACAAGTGTTTATTTCTCATGCCTGAACTCTATTACGAGGAGTCACTCCCGGTGATTTAAACTAATTATAGAATTAAATTACATTTTCTCCTTGCTGATGTATTAGAGATGACAGATATGGAATGGGGAGGGATGAACGTGTACCTGCAGCTTTGGTGTGAACGGGTTTGGATGGCACGCTGGGTTCCCCCACCCCCACACTGTTGATAGCCACAACTCTAAATTCATAATCTACCCACGGATTTAGATTCACCGCTGTCGCATGAATCATCTGTCCAGGCACAGAATCAGGAACTAGGATTAAAGAAAATTTGGAATAGAAAAACACATCAATGCCCATCTGCACAAATGAGTAGCCTAGCATACTTATTTTGCAATTACTTATGCAGATATATTTTGGCCAATCTTAGCAACACACCGTTTTTATCTTTCACACTGTATTGAAAAAGCATTTGCATAAATCACTTTTAAAATGACTCACTCAAAAACCATATGAACAATTGCTTTTTGTAACTACAGTGTTATAATAACTGAATAAACACGTTTCTATCTATCTCACTTTTCTGAAAGACATTATTATGCCACATGACTAAATAGCTAAAGAGGTTGATATAGCGTTTATTCCTATATCATTTTATCAATTAATTTCATATTATATAAATATGGAGCTATAGTATAAAGAAACTTTACTGTGCCAGAAAAGTCTAAATATTATTTGTCATAGTGTCAATTAATTCCATTTAATTTATTTCAACTTATATTTACATCAAATGTAAAGTGATAATTGTGAAATTGTCCATTTCAATTATAATCTTTTAATGTTGTGAAATTTTACTGTATTTTATTGTACATTTACATGAAATGACATTTATTTTTTGTATTAGTATATAGTAGTATATTATATTAGTCAATTTTGTTAACCATTTAACAGGTTTTTGTTTAAGCATTTGTATAGTTTTTACCATTATAGAGTACTTTTTTTAATATAGAGTACTTTTTTTTTCAGGGGTCACAATAAAATTACAGTAAAAAGCACATGAACAGTCGCTTCCAACAATATCCTTTAATGAACCCAGATTCAGTAAGAAAGTATGCAATCAACTGTACCAGTTTTGACTGCCTGCCAACCGATAGAGAAAGGGGTCCTGGCTTGCACGATGTAGAGGGTAACAGGACTATGGTTGTCAGGTCCGGGGCCCCATGAGAGCTGAGCAGTCCTGTCTGTGACGTCCCCCACCAACACACCCACCGGAGCACCAGGGGGCCCTGACAACATCACCGCCAAAGAGACAAAAAGGACTCAAACTTGCAGCGTATCCTCATCAGAGAAGGGCACGGCAAGGTGACCAAGTACCTTGCGATGTGAGACAAGTCTGCCCACAATAGGCGACATGCTTAATATTCAGAACCAGGGAAAGAGATCCTTCACTTGATGATGGAAATACAAAAGGTTCTAAAGAGCACGAAGCAGGGAATTAATGCATTGATTTCAGATACTCCTGTAGTCATTACTTCAAGAGCTGAATAACGGAATAAAATAGAAATAGCGGGGCAAATTGTAAGGCCTTTTTAATTTATATTTGATAAATGCTCAGAAAAGTGTAGAATACTGAGCAGCCTCGGCGGGGGGAGATGCACATACCTCTGACAATTAAGTCTGCCGCCGCAGACACACTGTCCACTACTGTATGCACCATACAGACGTACTTCCCAGCATGCTTCAGCTGCACATTCCTGATCATAAGATCCCCAGATGAGCCCTATAACAGAGTATTATATATAAAAAAAAATTGTCAAGATTTTTGATTGCTATATTCATGTATTATGGAATGTAAATTATATTAAGTACTTCAAATAAACCACATAATGACCATCGGGTGTGTGTGTATATATCAATGAAAAAAATAATAATAATTAGAAAAGCCAATTACAAACAGTAGACTGTATTGTACGCTATAACGTTTTTGAAAAAAGTCTCTTATGTTCACCAAGACTGTATTTGTGTCATGATCAGCTGGAGGGTCAGCCCAGGCCACTAGAGGGCACTCCAGCACTCCACGAACTCTGTGTGTGTTTGTCTCTGTTAACATCCCTGGACTCATTCTATGAACTCA
>JAUMHP010000096.1:3911676-3926784 GCA_032361065.1 Enteromius trimaculatus | reverse complement strand
ACTAAAAATTATATATATACACACTTTTTGTTTACCTGCATGTCATTTGACATTAACTTACAACAAGGAACCATGAACATGCAGATACATCAGGTGTTTGGCTAATGTAAAAAAAAAAAAAACACATTTAAACACATTTTAAGCCCTGAGATCACTTGCATATCTTATTAGATTTTTAGTTATTCTGTACCAAACCTCAATTATGATAAATATGACACAGATCTATAATATCTCTTTTAATATTATTTCAGATTCTCAGTGCATCACTGGAGAACTAACTTTAAGTGGAAATGGCAACTGGGAAAATACTGACATAAATTATATCTAACATATAAAATGCCACTTTGGTACATCGGTCCACCCTGAAGTGGTGGTTGTGGTATCCATATCAGTGTGAATAAGCACCAAACCCTTTAAGAAGTGTTTGTTTGTGGTTCGTCTGAAATAGAAGTGTGACGCACTTTGGTCTGAACCGGACTTTTGCAGCAAAACCTTTCAAAGGGGAAAACTACTACTACAGCCAAGTTTCCAGGCCTCCTTCTAAAACCCAGATGTTGCCTCATCTCAAAGACAAAGCTTTATTTATTTATAAATATTCACCACTTTTATAGCATATAGCACAAATTGCACTGGCTGAGTTTATGCTAAAGTGGAAGAGGTCAGTCACTAATGAGTGACACAAATGGCTGCGTCTCTTAGCAACTGTACAACCACTTCAACGTGGCCATGACCCCTCCCTAGCAAATGTTTGACATGCCAGCCATCCTGTCTGCTTGTAAGTCCTTCGATCTGTTCCTAAAACTTCATGAGCTGCCTATTTAGAAAGCATTTTCAATGTCAAATAGTATGTTGTACCTTTCCTTTTTGTATTTTATTTATCTTTTTTTATTTTATTATTACATTTTTATATTTTTAGAGTACTGCATCTTTAGTTCGATACTTCAGGTCACTTAATTTTGTTAACAGAGTTCATGTAATTCTACAACATATACATTTTTGGGGGGGATAGGATCCTCTGGTAAATAAGGATGTTGTTGTTGTTGTAATGTTTGAGAGGGAAGGGCTTACAGTAATTAACTGCAGAGTTCACAGTTTGACTTCCTGCGGTTTCTCAAGTATTCCATTAAAAATTACAGCACAGTGTCACACAACATGGCACAGAGGTAATGTGGTTTGATGTGGTTGAGGGGTGGGTTTAGCAATATTTTGGCAGAGGTTTTGGTATAACCTTCCTGTCTAGGTCATAGTTTCATATAATGAATCTTTTTTTATTTTAGTCACCTCAACCCTTCTACGAACACAATATGTCTTTTATTTGGCAGTGCATTTGCAGAGAAGCTAAACAAAGGAGCGCACGTCTTGTACACCTGCAAACAATTATTTGTGTTTTGGATGTGTTATAAGGGGAGTGTGTATGTCTTCGCTATTCATTTTATTTTTATTTTGCAATAAAAATTACTAAAGAGGTTTATTGGATGGTAATTCAGATTTATTGATCTTTTTTTAACTAAATATTGCTGCCTTGTTTTTGATTTGTAGGATAATAAAGATGGCACTTCAAATGAAGGAATCTTTGTGTCGAAGATTGTGGAAAATGGGCCGGCGGATAAAGAAGGGGGTTTGCAGATCCATGACAGGATAATGGAGGTAAATGCCTCTGTTTTATGCCAGACACTCTAGCCTAATCAAGACGCAATGCAACAACTTGAGAGATGTATTTATGATTTCCTTTCTGTGCTAAAATGAAATTGTTGTGGAGTGATAATCACAACTTATATGATATGTGTTCACAGTTATTAAGATTTTGTAGCTATGTAGATAGGACAGAAACTTTAAACATATGCTCTATGTCAGGAAAAAGATTTTTGGCAATTGCAGCTCAACCAGAAAAGAACAGTTCTACAAGCCTGTGTTGAACATATATACCTGTACATAAAACATTACATCATGTAATACCCTTAAAATGGCTTGGAGGTAAATTCCTGTTAAAAACTTCCTGTTAAAATCTTTCAGCCCTGACTATTTCAGAATATCTCAATTTGGTTGTTCATTGTTAGATTTATTAGATGTTGTTTACTCACTTGTAAAGGAATCCTCCCCGGCTGGCTTCGGGTCAGAAGGCTCTCTCTTACCTTGGAACAAAATCTGAACTGTTTACAAAGGCCAAAAGTTCCCAGTGGTTACTTTTAAGGGTGCATAGAAAGTCGGCCCTACAAAGGTTGCTTTTATAGCAGCATGAAGCTCAAGTGTGGTACAACGAATGCATTGAATATAGCATGTTATAAATATGGCCTGGGTCTGTACAATTGTTTAGCTAAGTTAATGTAAATATTTTCACTTCGTGTAGTCGAATCATCATTCAACGAAATGGTAGCTTTCACCGCAAGATTTTTTCCCCTCAAGAGTTAGTTGAAAACATTACTTTTTGGTAGGGAGATTTATTCATTTTAGCTTGACGTCAATATACGCAGTATGTAGGATGAGGAAGTCGTGTCTGCTCTTATGCTAACTTTTAAGTGCGGCCACATGCAGTGTGCTAACCGTAAGTGTCTTAAACTCTCCTGTTCGTTTAGATATGCCATAAGCCCTTGAGACAATGGATAGATTGAGCCACCTAAGGCAACAGTAATGCACTCGGCGCCTGGTGACTTAAGATCACTAAACTGGGGGATGCTTGGGTCCCAGATTGGTTAATGCATTGGGCGGAAATGTACTAGTATGACTTACTTGGAGGAAGGGGCCAGAGTGAGGGGGAAAGCTTTGGATTGTGCTTAGCATGCCAACTGCTTTGCTGTGATATCCGAGAGTGTTCCTTGTGGTTTTTGGTGGATGTCACCTACATCTATGCTTTTTCTTTTTAAAAAAAAAAAAAGACATCAACTTAACAATACATTGATATTTGAGAAGGGTTATCAGTGACTGGTTTAGTGTTTTCATTGTAGTGTAAGCTTTTTCAAGATATTTTGCTCTAGGATGGCACTAGACCTAGAAAGCCACTATTTGTCTCTGTCTTTTGAATAATTAGGTGAGTCAGCATGCGTGCCAGAGGATGTAAATACACGAGGAACACGAAGCACAAAGCCCTAGGTCAGTCTATTGAGGAGACCTTTAAAATTTATAGTCAGAAACTCTCTCCCATAATAATGCAATGCTGTTCCCACCCTGTGCAGTCAGTTTGGATCATGTGTACATGGGAATAACATTTACTGCTACCTTCAGGAGATTTATCGACGCTTTTAAAACTTTTAATAATGTTTCCGCCAGTCGAAAAGGATGCAGTAACGCTTTTCTTTCTATCATTGACACCTGAGGTAATGTGGTCTCTGAGATCAAAATGTGGATTCTAGCGTTACTTTAGCGCCTCAGGTGGTATCGCATATTTAATTATGTTGACTTGAAAAATGACTTTCTGTAGAAATACAATCACAGGCGAAGAATTAATGCAAAATTGCTTGCAGCAGTTTTGTTTCCATTGAAATTCCACTTGTACCTTTTTAAACCAACACCCTGTAGTCCTATCCTTTATAGCCCATGAGAGTTAGACTCAGCTGGAGTTTTCTGTGTAAAATATCTTCCTTCAGGACCAAGCACTCCTCTGTCTCTCTTGCTACATCAGCATTTTTTCATCCATCGTTCAGGTTATCCATTTGTTTCCTTTCCCACCACAGCACATTTGGATACACTTGTATTACTTGGCAACTGTGCTTAGATGCTATAGATGTTACTGTCATTTTGAGGTATAGCATATGCATATTGTTGATGTAAAATTATGATATCCTTATATAAGTTGTTTCTTTAACCTCAATGTTCCTTTTTTTTTGTTTTCAAAAGTGTTAATTATTTATACCCAATATTTCATCTTAAAAAATGTATCATAAAAACCATCAGTATTGGATACTAATTGTGCATTTCATTAAAATTTTTACTGTCATTTGCTGTAACTTTTAGTAACGCTGCTAATTTTAATCTAGCAAATCATATCAGTTTCACTCTATTATAAGTAAACTACAATATACTGAAGTATACTTAAGATACACTTTAAATATCTTGCATTTAAAGAATGATATTTATCAAAGATCATACTCTCCTCAACAACAGTAAAATTAAAACCCATTTTAAGCTTAATATTATGAAATGTGCATTGTACTGTACATAAGTGTTACTCTCAAAATCTTAAGCAATATGTTTGATGTATGTAAATAGATTTACTTAGCATTAAATAAGTGTATTTTAATGCAAATTAAGTGCTCATTATATTAAAAAAGGATCTGCTTATTACCGGGAATCTTTGGCCACTATGCGACCAACTACAATCAAGATTCATCTGAACCTACTTTAAAAATGTCTCTGCTGTTCGAAAGATGTTTAATAATCTTATCATCAAATATATGCCAGAACCTCTGAGTCCATTTTATCCTGTTTACCATTCAAGCGAGAGACTGTTGGGTGACTAGCATTCAGTGATCAGTACAATGCATTCTGGAGTTGCGACAGCATCTATGCCGAGAGCATCCAGGCGGAGCGTGTGCATTTGTGTCATAGGGTGAGCAGGGCCATCACGGTACTCAGCGAGCTTTGTGCACATATTCCTGACAGCGGCAGCAATGGGTGACTCACTGAGCGAACATGAGACATTCAAGTCAGGAACACACTGACTGCACAGATCATCTGGCCCTTATGAACGAGCTCAAATAAATTTCACCGCCCGACTTTATAGAAAGTGAAGCAATGTTTAATTTCTCACTTTTTACAGATATTAAATTGGGAAAATCATGAGAAATCCTTTTATTCTCCATCTTCTTTTGGCCTCTGAGATGTTAAGTGCACGTACATGACATGCCCATAAAGATCTGAAATCTCCCACGGCCGTCCAATGGAGGAGTATCATGGCAGATGTTCTTGTTAAGCACCAGAGAGGCAGGCTCAGATAATTCAGCAGATGAATAGCACCTTGTTCGCTGTAGACATTTATTTTCTCATAAAAAAATAAGATGTAAAAAAGGGAAGGGGAAAAAATGGTGCAGTGTTTGTACTCCACACTGTTCGAAAATCTTCACACATAGTAGTCGCGTTTGCCTGCGACAGTTTGATTTATGCATGATTGGATTTAACACAGCGCTTGTGTTCAGAAAAACATGTTTATTCCAGACCTCAGGTTTAAATCGTGAATGTTTGTATATCACAGGGATTCATGTGTTTGTTAACATTTTTTTAACTAAGTTGTGCTATTCTACATTTTTTATAAAGTAAAAAAATGCGTCATTAAATGGAGTTGCTGTCTGCCATTGTATGGTAAAACAGGTAGCCTTGCACCATTCACCATTGGTTGAGCCAGAAGTTTACATTTCAGACCACTCAAATAAACAGAGCTATGTTAAAGTGATGCAGAGTCACAGTGTTTACACTGGTCTGGGAAATCAACCCACAAATGGCTTCCTCATAGTTGTCTCTAAACATTTAGCTGAGATAGAAAGTATTTTACCACAACTAAATGGCAAAAACCAACTTTAAGCATTCTGTTCGGTGCAGCTAATGAACAGTTTCTATTTCTTCTCAACCTAAGGGGCTTTGGGAGCACAGTGCATGCATATATTACCTTTAGCTGATTGTGTTTTAATGTTTTTGTCATGTTTTTTGATATCCAAGTGTAGGGCTTTCTTCAGGAGAATTGGATGAGTTGGGGTAGAAAGAGGTCATGGAGATAGACTGGGTTGTAAATGTCACCTTGTAAAAGCCTGCAAACAGACAAAGGTCAGAGGTTGAACAACGTCCAGACTTTAAAAAGCAACTCCACTGAGAAGCCAGTGTTTGCCATCTGAAAGAAGCAAGAGTCCCAGCATAACAGAAGACTGGTTGTTTTCAAACAAGCGTTTAGTATGGCTGGGAGTATTTGAGGAACGTGTAATTTTTAATAGCATTTTAATTTGGCCTATTAGATTTCCAAAAGATCATGCCATGCTAGTATATCATTCTCCTCAAATACAAGCATGCTTGTTTTAATCTTGCTTAAAATACAAATAATGCATGTGCAGCCTTCTAGTAACACCAGTTGTTCTTTATCTTTGTCTGTCTCCGTATAGCTGTAAGGTTACCAACAGTGCACCACTTAACACCCAACAGTGCTTTCAGTTATTTTAGTGTGTGTTCGCTGTCAGATGTGGCGTTAAATGGCGTGAGGGGTGAGTGGCAACATGAAAAGAGTGGCAGCTTGAATAGATATGTTAAGAGTCTGGAGAGGATGGGGCCCATTTCTAGCATGCAGATGAGTCCTCAGTCTTTTGAACTCAGGTTGTTAGCATTCTTGTCCACTGATGATTAAGAAGAACCTTGTAGGTCACAGCTGTAATGAAGGACAGAGGAGGAAAACACGTATAAAATTTGCAGTTGGTTTTATAGAAGGGGAGATTCAGGATGCCCTGAATCTTTGAGGGAAATTTACTTTAACTTCAGATGATATAGGTTGTCCTTTTCTTTGTTTTGGGTGGAGTGATTTAGAAAGGGGTTAGATTTAATGTGTTCTTAATTCACCTCTCATTCTTTGATCACATTTCTTTGTGAAATGCAATTTGGGTTAATTATGTTCATTTGATAAAATTTACAGAACACTGAAGCAAATACTAGTATACTCTCCAATGAAACAGGCGTTAACCTTAGTCCATCCCACTCTGGACTTTTTTTGACCAGCATGTACATTTTTGAATCAGGAGAACGTGTTCTTGCTTTCATCAGGGACACAAAGTCAGGTCAACCCAGCATGGGGCCGCCCTGCGGTGTCCAGTCTCCACCCTTCTTCCTTGACGACTAAGATATCACAGCACATGTCATCTTTAGCGTGGAATGTGTCACAAGGCTCTCTTGTGTTATTTCTGACCGAGTCCAACAGAGCTAATCAGAGTTGGCAGCTAGTTCACTGTGGGCAGTATCACATGTTATTTGGCATCTGATAGCAAGAAGAAAGCCTTTGTCAAAGACTTTATTGGATTTGTGCTCCTGTCTTTTTTCTAGATGGAAGTTAAGAGAATAGGCAAGTAAGACTGTTAGTCCCAGCGGAGAGCTGCTTTCCAGTTGACTGGAATGGCTGACTTAGCTTATTACAGGACATTAAATCCATTGGAAGTCTTAAAAGGGTTATAATAGGATTCTGGTCTTGGCTTCTGTTATAGCAGAGCATGCATGGATGAAATGGATGGTCCTGTGGTGCATGTATGATTGTGTGTAGCTATACAGTGGATGCCAAAATTATTAAAACGGTAGTATTTTTACCGGCTAAAATGGTTTTATTTGGTCAGTTGTGTCTATTTTTGCTGTAGTGTGTCAGTAGGAAATATCAGTTTCCCATGGTCTGATGCTGTTAATCTCAGATTAGCCAAAAATCTGTCTGTTGGATTGTATTAGTTTAAAAACAATATGGAACTTCTTAAAAGCATCTATCAAAGACTCGTTAAATATGGCTTAGCCTACTACTGTAAATGTGTTGTGAATTCTTTTCAGCAGGCTTTTTCTCTATTTTACAATTTATAGCTTCTAAAAGGTTTAGAGAGAGGGGATATGTAGGTATAATTAAGGCTAATTGTCTTTCCAGTCAATCACCAAGTTTGTGTAAACATATCAGTAACAATAGTCTCAGGTTGCCTTCCCAGCTGCTTTCACGGTCAGACCCCGTTAACCCCCCACCCTCTATGCAAGCCGCCCACCCCCATAGCCTCTCTAATTAACTACCCTCAATTAAACGCTAATAGGCTGATTAACAGACCCTTGGTCGTGAAGTAATAGCCAGTCGTTTCCTTCTTGTTGCCCTCAGTAATGCAGGCCAGGCCCCAGGCCTGTTAATTACAACCCACATCGAATGCCCTCAGCAGGACCTGAGAAATGTAGCCTGTCCAAGTCAGGAAAGTGTGGTAGATGTTGAAAAAGAGCATGTCTGCATTATGGATTGTTTCAGCCATCTGTAATGCAAAAGAAGAAGAGAAGGCTACCACAAAATGCTCTCTGCGGTAAGGCCACTTGTTGACTTTCACTGGGCTTTCAACTCGTGGCTCTCTATATCACAGTAAATCAATAGGAATGGACAAATCATTATTTAATTTTGTTCATATAAGGAATCTCGTAATTTTTTGGTGGCTGGGTATCTGAGTCGAGACGTCTTATCGTCTGTGATTTTCACCAAATATGGTATTAAGGAGTCAGATCATTTATGAATCCATCTACTTTTATGAGAACACATGAACACAGTCTTCCTGTTTTAAGACTTGGGCATAAAGGTAATTTTCTACTCACTCCCTCTTTTTATGGACGCACAGCCACAGTGATCTTGTAAATGTACTTATTGAATGTCTGTTCTATAATTTAAGCTTGGTTTTCACCATATTTCAGCAGCTAGCTCATGATTAAAGTAAGCACGTTGCAGCCCGAGCTGAGAACTGAAGTCCTATTTCCTGTCATAACTCACCAAAGTACAAGACTACACTTCTTTGTCCCTCCTCCCAACAGATATATTTTAGTGTACTCAAAGTGACTATTTCAATGCCAGACACATATTTAGGCTTGAATACTTGCCCAGTGCAATGCAAACATGCGACCCAGCTGTTGTTGTTGCATTACTGCACAAGTAACATTCATTAGTAGGAGACTATAGATTTGATTTCCAATATCCCCCTAGTCTTTAAACTAGGTTGTTACTATTCTGGTAGGTAACACAGAAGAGAAGTGCAGCAATGCTGAAAAACTAGTGGGTAATTTACTTGATTTACATTGCAAATTGCATTTTTACATGTTTTGTTAAAATCGTTTTTCTTGCACAGTATGTTTTTAGACCCAAGAAGACTATATTGCAGTTATTTTATGTCTCAGAACTGGTTTATGCCAAAATTCTACTCCAGATTGCATTAAGGTTGTTCTTAACCCATCTTAACCTACTACTACAAGATTTCTTGCCATTGTTGGGTGTTCCCGGTCTAGTGTTTCAACTCGGGAACAAGTGAAGTCAATAATAGTCCAGTTGAGTCTTCTATTTGGCTACAATTGGAACATAGTTGGCCCGAGTTCGATGGTTTAGGTCTTTTGTGTTGGCAGGCCTCAATAATCAAACTCCTTTTAAATCCGGACAACACAAGTTGGTGTAGAATTCCTTCGTTCCTAGCTTGACAAGCTTTCTTTTCAAGAGCCATTTAAGAAAGCAGTCTTTCACACACCAAACAAAGTGGAACCAGCAACCGCTGTGCACCCTTCTCATGTAAATGAGTGAAAACACTATTCCCAAGTCATGTTATTGTCCTTGTGGACCTACCGTGTGCGTCCCTGTTCCACTGAAAGAGATGTACTCCTTTCACACGTACCTTCTCCATTTGATTGTAGACTTCCTGCGTCTTTCAGTTTAGCAACAGAGAAATTTGTTTGACTTAATGTGACAAGTGGGAACTGGATAGTGCAATATATTGTCCTGTTGTATCAGTAGGTACTTTTATGTGCTTTATAAATACCCTATATTGTCTATCTTTAATAGCTGTTCAAACTTTTGCTGGAATACCCCAGCAAGAGAGTCGCAGTGGACTACCAGTTGAGTTACTAATATCAAGACTCAAGAGCAACTAAGAAATGTATTATAATTTTCAAATGTATTTTAATGAACCTAGATTTTGACCAGTGTTCAGGCAGAAACCAGGCAAGTAATCAGATGCTTGGGCAACTGCATGGTCCTGTGTATTATTATTGACGTGGGTTCTTGTGTTACTTTGATAGATCTTCAAGTGCAGGGGTGTCCATCCAGGAAACCATCCTGCTGAGAAGCAGCTAGTCAAGGTCTGCTGGATTCTAGAAGCTTTCAGGCAGTTGTGTCTAAGCAGAAGATGAACTGATGAAGGAGGCAATTCAGGAACAGGATTGACTTTTGATTCTTTTACGTGATGTTGACAGTTACTTTGCATCAAAGAATACAATAATGCCTTGTTTGTTGACCCCTGTAGTGAGATTGAAAAACATGTAGTTGCTTGGAGTGTTTCTCGATACTTGGGACACTTACGTCTGGCTTTTAAGATTCTTGAAGACCTTTATTTGCTTAGCTGGTTGAAGCCTGGATACTGTGCTTAATTGTGATGTACAGCCTGGTGACAGAGTGGATGTTTCTTGTGAACTGGTTATTTTAACTGTTTTTGATTGTTCTGGAAATTAAAACATGGTGCAACCCAAGTGCAATACTGTTCTTCAGACAGTGAGTCACTGTGGACCACAGTTTAAACTTTCACCTGACCGCAAGCCGGTTTTAATTTATTAGTTTTCCGAAAGAAATCTAGCCAAATCATTTTACTTTTATTCATTCTTTTCCATTTGTCATAAACCTCGCCTTTTACTCTTACTGTGTGAAAATAATCATTGCAGTGTTTGAGTTGGCAGCACCTTAGAGCAGCGTGAACTGAATTAAACACAGGAGAACTTCTGGACACACTGTGACTGGTTTTTCAGGGTCAAAGAGAGGCAAACAACAGAGGCTTCGGTCAAAGTAATACACTCTTGGGGCAAAGCGTTATGACTTCTCACAGAGACTGCAGACGAGCCCTTGCAGTGCAGAGTTCGGCAGCATTACTGGGAGTCATATTGAGGGCAAGACCTCGGAGATGTAGAGGAAACGTTGGGTCAGACATGAAACCGATTGATGGATAGCACGGTCACTGATCTCCATGGTGGGTTTAGTAGCTTTAGGTGAGGCGGTTTAGGGTGGAGTAGAATGAGAATGCATATAGTGGGCCCTTTTGGACAAGGTAGGTGGTGTTAAATAAACCTGGCCACATCTGCAGCGAGGCATCGGGTTTCTCACACGCCGGGCAGCTTGACAAGAACTCCTTTGTAGACTCTCCCCTCACCTCACACTCTCTCCGCACCACTGTCCTTTTCTTCCTGACTTTCTCCTGCACTGTCCCTCTCTCCTCCTTACCTCTCTTTTTATCCTCAGTATCCTCATCTTTTTTGCTTTCTTTCTCCTTTTAAATATTCTGTCTGATGTTTTTTTATGTTATATGACAAAATGGTTGGAAAATTCCAGTAGACTTTCATTAATGGAGGGACATATTTTAGCCTCTTTTCTTATGACATGCTTTAGACAGTTTTCTTCCAAGCAGGTTTTTTATCAGGAGTGTGATTTTTGAGGAAGAAACCGAAAAAGAAAAAGGCTCCTAATCCAACAATCCATAAATATAAATAGAAGAAATGAAGGCAAAATCCCTTTTTTATGAAATGGTGAGAGGAGACATGCCAAAATTGTGTCTTGCAAGGTTGCATTGTGTGTGTTGATGCGTTCTTATAATGCCAATATTGTTATATGTTGTGTGATAGATACAGTTTGACTTATGTAAAGCTTCAGGTATTTGTAGTGTTAATAATCTTGTTTTAGATAGGGAAATTAAGATATGTTAACAAACTGCTTCTAAATTCCTTGGTTTGGTGCCAGAAATACATAAATCCTCTTTCAGCTGTCTTCCGGCTCTACGTCTGCTCTGGATCTAAGACAGAGCCGAAAAGCACAGGAAACAGGACCATGGGATTTTTTTTATTTTTTTTTAAAGGCATGAGAAGGATTAGAATCTACTATTGTTGGTCTTAATGTACCTAACCTTACTGTTAATGTGCTAGTTCACTAAACATTTAGCTAGCACATCATGGTTACAAGCCATTTGATTTGTTAGGAGTGTTAATATAACAAATGCTTGTCCTTGCTTTGCCCTCACATTTAATTCCCCTTAAATGTCCTGTTTTATTTTTAAAGCCATTGGAATCCATCACTGTTGTATTTTTGAACATTATCACTTTAACGAAGCCTATTTAACGAGAACCACATGTGTTAGCCACATTTGTCTCTTTGTCTTGTTTTATAGAAAAAGAGAGACCAAGACAAATTTGTACGATTCCTAAGCAGATGTGTCCACATTCCTCTCTGAAGGCCAATGTTTTTGGTGTGATGTTTTTTATTTTGTTCAACTAAGGATTAAATAATGATCTGTTCTTAGACTTTCATGTATTAGCACAAAGGTCATATTTTTCATCCGTAAGCTGTGACCTCGGATGAATTTCAGGGCTTTGATTATTTTTACATGTTCAAAAAATCCAGTGTAGGTGATCTTTTCAGTCAAAGCCAAATGGAAGGTGTTTCAGTCTGTGTTGGAAGTATGTACAGCCATCTTGATGGGACTATTGCCCTTTGTCAGCTCTTGTGGAAATATTAATTTTATCTATAACCTCTTTGTTTGTGACAGATTGACTTTGATTATTTTTAGAGCATAGTTTTCTTTGTTGTCAGCAGGTATTCTCCACCAGATGTCAAATGCTTTTAAAAGGTCTAAGATCCATTATTATCTTTTTGCCTGTTTTTACAGAGCTTCACTTACATAATTTCAGATAATATTAACCAATAGCCTAATAGCTTTTTACAGGTTGTTTTAAAAAAACTCACATTCACTTGTGGCTCCACTTTAGTATGAAAAGCCCACTTGTCATGATCAGATCCATTCCTGATCTACCCTACATATTTCCTGGATATTCTGTTTCATATTATTCGGCCCTTGGACTATTCTGTCCTTGGAACGTTGGTCAATATTTTTGTAAGCATTTGTAGTAAGATCGAGCAGACTGCTCTGTAATCAAATGGCGCTTTCATGTGTGACCTTCGGACGACTCTGCTCTCCAGGAAACCCTAACAAAACTGAGGGTAATCAGATGAAAAGGCGGGCGACTAGCCTCCGAATCCACCAGCTTTTCAGATGGAGCTCTGGTTGAATGGGACAAACAACAATTTTTAGACTCGCCTGCATGCCAGGTTTCTGAAATCTATGTAGAAACACGTCCCACATTTAGGGTTATGTTTCATGTCCTTGGTTTAATTTCTTGTAACCTACTTTTTGTGCTTTTCACTTTATAATAGAGAACTCCCGTTAAGTAGAAATATGTTATATACATGTGCATATTTAAAAAAAAAAAAAAAAAAAAAAAAGGGTACTTCAGGTTTTACTCCATATGAGCATATCAAACTTGGACCATGGTACGCTTAAAGCCACAGGTTGGTTTGCGAATTTTGTGATGTTTCAGCAGGTTTCACTTATTCCGTTGTGGCTAAGTTGCTCACCAAAACGTGTAATCCACCAGGTCATATATTTTCAGAGAATGGCTTAGGAGGACCACTGAAGTCCTTTAGAAATGTCTGGCAACCAAGGAGGGTGAAACATGCTCTTGTAACTCCTGGAAATGTTTTGCTTGTGGTTGGACGGGTTCGTTTATCATGAAGTCAATTAGATAGAAGGCCACAGACTGGCTTGGTAAGTAGAAGAGACTGTAATTTAGCAATATGAGAGGCAGTTCTTTGTCAAATGCTTGCTTTAAGTAATGCTAGTCTAACTTTCTGGCCACACAGTAGTATGTGGGTGCTGGCGGTGACGTGTGGTCGATGAATGAGATGACGTGATTCACGAGCTGTGGGGATCCAGACTCCTGGCTCCAGTTTGGATCTAGTTCACTCATTTGCTGTGCGTTGCAACCATAAAAAAGGGTGATGCATATCATTTTGCTGTACATTTTTTTTTTGTTTGTTTTTGTGTGTCTTTGCATTCCAGCCTCTGATATGGCCAGAGAATTAACTGAATGTCTTTCTCTTTTGCGTGCATGCTCTTTCTTTTTTCCTTTTTGGAAACGGTACTTTTGATTAATGAGGTATGATTCTGGAAGGAAATGTGCAACCTTGGGGTTCTCAGAGTGAAAAGACCAAAACAGAACAACCTACTGTAAATGCTACGTCTACAGAAACGACTGCCAGAAACCTTAAGGACCGCTAAAGTGTTTTGATGAACATGGTTAGCGTTCCTGTGTTGATGTATTTCCCTTTTAACCAAAAAGTTGGGTATCAACTCAAAATACCAACCAAAAAAAAGGGGGGTGCAGTAAATTTCCTTAAGTTCCTTAAAATTTGCAAGGTTTTCTGATTGTGACTGTTGAAATGAACACATTATTGTAAGCACTGGACATGAACTAAAAACCTAAACTTCAAACTGGGTTCTGTTAGGGGCGTCTGTTCACTGTGCATCCTGCAGAACAATCCATTTATCTACATTATTTGACTTCACGGTTCCAAAATAGTAACCTCTTCATCCTGGCCTAACACAGGGCACAGCACACAGTATCCCGCAAGGATGAACATGTTGCAGTGTAAATGGACATTACTTATGCTTACACATGCTCATTGAGTTGTTACGTGATGAATTTCACATGTGGCTGCACTTCTGATGAGAACAGATCGCAGTACTGGGGATCAGAGCGGACATTTCTGTCATAACTGGACTTGTGTGGAAGGAGAGATTATTTGTCTGTTCTCAGGTCGGCTTGTGGTGAGATGTTTGTGAATGCTTGTTTGTGTTCTCGCCGCAGCTGCGTACAGCCCATATGTGCTTGTCGGTGTTGGCACGGGGGCAGTTGTGTAACTTCTGAGCAGGACTGCACGTGGATTAGCCGCATTTGACACTTCTGTTTCCATTGGCGCTGATGTTGTTTTGGTGAAATCAGGTGGCACTTTGCATTACCTGGTGACTGTGCATTACTTCCTTATTTACTTACAGACTTCAGTTTTATTACTTTTCTTAAGCAGTGAGCCACAGCACTAAATAAAATGACTTGATAAAACTATTGTGTCACCATGAGCTGCCTCGTAATTCAACAAATTCTTACTTGGTTTTACTTGCTTGGACAGGTCTCGCTGTATTTTTACGTTAGTAATATTTATATTTAGAAATTAATATTCCATTTTACATTTTTAAATGTTACTTTTATTTTTTAATTTGTTAAACTTAATAAAATCCTTTTATGTAAATATTCACTATTAGCATTGGGATTCACTAGTAAAATATAAATTAATTTACATTTACAATATTTGAGTACTGTATTGGTTATCATCTTATACACTACCATTCAAAAGTTTTAGAACAGTAAGATATTTTATGGTTTTTAAAGATGTTTCTTATGCTTATGATTTCTGAAAGTGACACTGAAGACTGAAGTAATCATGCTTTGTATCACAGGAATAAATTACATTTTAAAATATATTTACACAGAAAACAGTTATTTTAAATTGAAATAATA
>JAUMHP010000096.1:3897721-3911576 GCA_032361065.1 Enteromius trimaculatus | reverse complement strand
TTTTTTGCAGTTTGTGTGTGTGTGTATATATATATATATATATTTTTTTTTTTTTGTTTTTTTTTTATGTCAATTATATTGTTCCTCACCCTGAACAGAGTGCTACGAATCCGTGTGAGGTTCATTAGCATGACCCCCGAGTTGACCCCTGTGACTCCATAAAAGGGGTGTCTTGCAAAGCGGCTATACCAGCCGATCTTAGGAATCTCATGCTCTGGGGCCATGGCAGCTAGCTGAGTACTGTTGAAGGCCTTCAGAAACTTCCAAATATCATCCATAGGCCGAAGAAAGAGAACATCTGTGTCCACGTACAGCAACGAGTCCACATCTTTCAGGATAACCTGATTTCAGAGGAAATACTTGGTCGGTGTGCTGAGGTGGAAAACAAACAAATGAAGAGAGAACAAAAAGCAGCAATGGGAACCTACAGGAAGAAACAGCCTCTGGGCAGCACATGGCTTGAAGAGTTTCTTCCATTCGTCTGCATTCCCCACAGAAAAGGTGATTGGATATATGCTGTAGTGAAACCTGGAGGATACCGTCTGAGGCCACTGACTGAACTGCGAGAGGAAATTGAAAGAATCAGTCAATGTCATGGCTGTCAGTCTTAAGTAAACCACACATCTATTGCTTACAGGTGACAGCGAAGAGAAGTTTGTACCAATTTTTCTTCTTCAAAAAAAAAAAGTTTTTGTAATATTTTTAAGAACGGTGATTTATAGAACGACATTTTGTTGCATGTGTGAATCCCAAAGATGCCTACCCATATTACACGTTTTTAATATCTTGAAGATCAATCACCCTGCTGTCAGCTTTGGCACTAACGTGTTTATGTTTATTTTATTGCACAAAAATCGCAAATTTAGCTATTTTGCATTCATTATATCTATATCATGATACCACCTCATTCAGGCTTTAATTCACAACCTAGACTTTACATCAAGTCACAGTTCAATACAGTACTAGAACTCCTTTTTAATAGGGATTTCATAGTCCATTTCTGCTCGTGGGTGGCTAATGTCCTGCACAGTTTAGCAAAATGCAACACATGAACCAAACACTTGGTAAAAATTACCAAAATTCAATAGAACGAATGCTTCTGATCCTAACCATCCATGATTTTACAGTTTGTTGCATTTTATTATTTTCATTTGGCCTTAAAATTTCCAGCTGTCCACGACCCCATTAGAACAGACCTGCAATCCATGTTTGGGTCATAACCCCCCCAGTTAAGAACTACCGATTTACAATATCCTGCTGACAGCCAAATAACTGCAGCTGAAAAGACTGCAGAAAAATATTGAGGAAACCTTTTGAATAACAAACATGACATTGCATTCCTTCTCTATCGCTCTTCAAAGCCTTCAGATTCTTTATCTCCAGCAATATGGTGCAGTAGATCAAGATCAGTATAGGCCAGAGGGCACTTCTCAAAAAGCATCGGCTGTCTAAACGTAAAAAACAATGCACTGCTTTGTTCAATAACAGTCTCTATGTGGACAGAAACACTGCAAACGATTAGGACTGTGAAGAAATGTGTTAAGACCAAGAGATCGATAGATTTATGCATCAAGGTTTCTCACATTACCTTTCTTACCAGGCTGGTTTTCAGGGTTAGCTTGACATTGTCTGAGGGTTACCACAAACCACTAGTACAATAAAACTGACAGTCAAGGTTTATATCAAAGGCCTGTTAAAATAAAATACCATCTGTACAAGAGCAACTGTGATTTGGCTGTCATTAAAGGTTTGCAAACGGTCCATAACCCCAAATATAAGTGATAATAATTGCGATTTTGCATTAGCAAAGCACTGAAAAATCTCAAAGCAAATATTTACAACCCTATTAGTTATGCTGGAATATTACATCTAGACTTTAAAGCAAAAGAGTGAAGCAATCATCCACAAAATGATGACTGAAATCTGTGCCAAATGTTTTCGGTCCAAGAGAGCTGCATAGTTAGGGAATGAAGCTTTGTCTGAGGTAAAATATAGCCCACTGCAGAGATTAAATATCTGGAGAGCTAGCAAGATGTTCTTTTCGGTAGTTGCTAAAATTCAGTTGCATTGCACTGCTTTCTGAGAATAAATATATTGCCTAAATAAGTATAGATACTCAAAAAAAATGTAGGTCACCAGTCTGCTAGACTTTACCATCAACATCAAAAACCTCAGGTAGCCATAGAAAAGATGAAAGAATCATGGGACACGCTCTCACCCCTTTTTCAAATTGTTCGGCCAGGTCCTCCTCTGCAAAGATGTGAAATTTGATCTTCTTTATGCTGAAGAGCAGTGCTGATTTCACCATGTTGAGCGTTTCATCTAGACGGTTCCCACAAGCCACAACTGCCAGGTGCATGACATCCTCTGCTCGTGTGACCTTTGACCCAGGCCTCCCCACCTCACTTTTCTGCCTAAAGGTAAAGAAAAAAAAAAGAAACCTTAAACCCATCAAAACTCATCCAAACGATGACATCAACAACAAAAACATCTGGTACAAATCAGCTGGGTCAAAGCATGAGACAACACACTGGTGAAATATTCCTTGTGCTGCACACGGTTTCTCTGGCACACTGAGAAGCGCATTTAAATGATTCAAGTGTAAACAAGTCAGAGTCAGACCAGCTTGCAAGTAACTTGATGGGAGGACACAAGGGCAAACTACATTTAATGAAAATAGCATTAGAATTATTTATATCAAAGTTAATTAAAATGAATTAAAGATGTCATCCATTGATGTCGTCTTCATTTCTCAAAGAAATTAATACTTTGAAGATAACGTTAAACATGTAGATGGTAGCTCTCTTGTTCGCCATGACCCTGGTGTTTCACTTGAATACACATTTCCTTGTCTTGAGTCACCAAAACATAATTGTTATTGGTGTGGTGTTTGCTTTTGTGATTCATGTTGAGTCTCCATCACTCCAGGGAAGTAAGCTCTCTAACCCTCTAAGCTCCATCCAAGAGACGACCTCTGGGGGAAAAAAGTCCTCCATTTATCCGAGGCTTTGGTGGAGGAAACAAATTCATACCACAAGAAAAGCAGACAGCCTTTCAGACAAACATCAAAGAGCTTCCATTAAGCCAAGGACGTGCAAACACGCTTGCTCTTATTTCAAGTGAACCACAGACCTTGATATGAAATGAAATAAAGAGTAGGAAAAACATGGAAACACCTTGGGCTTTTGACAAAAGGGAAGAAGGGATATTTTCAGACCCGAAAGTTCATTTTCAGATTTTTCTGACTAGTATCACAAAAGACTGCAGAATCTGCCGTGGTTTCCTGTGGAAAAAGCTTCTCTTGTTTACAGCACTGCAAATTAAGCAACAGGAATTGCATCAATGGTCTGACTGAATGATATCAAACAATTTATTATTTAAATTGTCCAACACTGAGAAGCTTTTACCTTCATTACGTGACCGACACTGAATTTGGTACCGTTTTTAATCAACATGAAATGTTCATAGTCTCTGAACTGATAAAAATTCTTGCAGCCTGTGTGGACACATCTGGAAACACTTAGACTGTGAGAAGGCGATTAAATATTGGCACTCTTTATTGAGCAAAAGTTCCTAAAACAGTTTTAAGGCGGATACTGATGATTCCTTGTTAAGCAACACAATTGATCATAGACCCAAAAATGAATGAAAATTAAAATGAATTTCTATTGTCTATGAGGGGGAACTTCATTGTAAACTGCATTCGATTTAGTGCAACAAACTATGCAAGAATGACTTTAATTCTTACATAAATTGGCAGCACAATTACTTATGCAACATCAACGAAAGTAACTTTGACATTACTGTCATAGATACTTGCAATATTTATAATCAGCGCTGACAGTATTTGTTATTTACTCCTTACTTTAGTTTTTTTTTTATGTAATTGCTTTAATATTTTGTGAAGCAGGCAAATGTTTTTCATCCATTTATGGATGAAAAATGGACTGCATGGCATGAACAGAAAATGATAATAAGCTGGCAAAAAGCAGATCTGTAATGTGGATGATGCACAAACCTCCAAAGCTTCGGCCAATCCTACGAATTTCAATTAATCTTAGGTTAACAAATCTTATGCTACAACACTACACTGGAAATCACCAATGATATTTTGATACATTTATAACAAATATGATGGCTGATTCAACCCAGGCCTGCCAGGCTTCGTGCATGGAATTCAGTCAGTGCTTATCCTAGAGCTATGCATCGCACTCCATAAACTGCGTCCAAATTATTAGCACTTTTCCCCTTCTTCATGGCTGTCCTGGCAGAGCCAGCTGTTCCCTAGCACTCCGACTGAAGTGAAACGTGAAGAGTGCTCCAGGCTAGAAGATAAAGATCGCAGGGGAGGAATCAACATATTGAGAGGCACGAGTGACAATGGAGAGATATCTGTGTTCTGTAGAAGCTGTGATAAAGAGGCTAAAGAAAAAGACACGCACAAATGAAGGGTTCTTAGTCTTCTTCCGTGGCATGTTTATGGCTTCATATAATGTAGCTGCCACGCGGCAGTTGCCTCCAGTCATAGCTGCATTACAGATGACAGAGCGAGCTATTCGTTTGACAGTTAGCAGACACTTATTCATAGGTGCTGCAGGAACGTGTGCAGCGGGGTTTTGCGGTTTTGGCAAAACACAAGGGGTGTTAAAAGCACCCAGCTTTCCAGTAAAGCAGGTTCTTTTGGGGAAGGGTGAAAAAAACATGAACGTACAGCTGCACGTTTGTTACCTCGGAGTCATTTTGTGTAAAATCTACAAAATTAAAGTCAATAAGGGCCAATGTTATTTTGATTAAAAGAGTGCTGTGATGACGTATTTTTGTTGGTTCACATCACCCAGGTTCCCTCTACAAAAACCCAATTTATATTTTTCCATTGTGCTATTGTTTCCATATAATTTCTTCCATGTTAGGTAACTTTTGAACTTTCATGAATTTAAGCCTTAATGCAATCCACAGATGTAAAAAGCTAAACGTAGGCAATAAATGAAGTACACTATGATCACATGACTTCATTGTTTACATTTAGGAGAAAGCGTGCGCATGTTGAATGTCAACAACACATCGTGTTGGTTAGGCTCTTGGGAAAGCGTGCACATGAGTCCGAAATGGTGAAAGATGGAAAAGGAATTGTTAAATAAATTGGAATATTGGTTCTTTCTTTGTTCACAAAAATCATTGAAGGTGCTCTATTCGATCTTGCAAACACTAGGGGTACAGGATGTGCACCAAAGCAAAAACAAACTTCTGCCAGCCAGTCGGCAAGAAGAGGTGGGGTTTATCGCACGCAAACAACCTTCGGCCAACCAATCGGCAAGAAGAGGTGGGGTTTATCGCACGCAAACAAACTTCGGCCAACCAATCGGCAAGAAGAGGTGGGGTTTATCGCACGCAAACAACCTTCGGCCAACCAATCGGGAAGAAGAGGTGGGGTTTAACGCGCATTAAACACCCCCTCTTCTTGCCGATTGTTTGTTTTTGATGTGGTGGCCAAAGTGTTTGTTTTGCTATGGCAGCCTCTGTGTTGTCTTTCGAGACCGGGTTTTTTCCCAATGTATTCAGAGGGCAGACAGCAAGACGATCGAGGGGTGATGTATACGGTTTGAGATAAAAATGAAATCGAGCTAAAATCCTGCAACATCGCATCGAGCACCTTTAATGTAGCTTCGCAAAAGTAAAATTGAGCCACTGTCCTTGCAACGTTTCTGGGACTGGGAACATTGCAGTTGCTGTCCTGTTCATTTTGGGGTGAACTAGCCCAAGTGTAATTTTCACTTGTTGGTGATCTGTTCTTTTTATAATACAACCTTAGCTAATAATAAAACAGAAAAACTAGAAATTAGAGATTGGGATCAAAAGGTTTGTGTTTGTTAGAGCCCTTGGGACAAAACATCCCCTCCGGGCCCCCCTGTACGTGATGAAACGTATCATCGGGGACATATTTGTGTGTTTTGCAGCAGCGAGGCAGGAAGCACGTCTGGAGGATGTGCTTAAAAAAGTAAAAACGTGCGGAAGAGTTAATCACTTCCAAATAAAACAACAGGTCATACTAGACAAGACAGTTTTGCCCCTCCTCCTTCCTCTGCGGAGATGGATAGGGAGCCAGGAATTAAACGCGTAGAGCGTTTTCCAAATCACACCCTCTCATCCCTCCTGTTTGTACGGTGGATCTGTTTAACTAATTTCCCCGTGGCTGTGTTGCCCCTTTGCATTGTGGGTTTATCAGCAGAGAGCAGTCACAGGGGTGTGGACATCAAGACGGATCACTGCTGGAAACCCAACAGGAGGGTCAAAGGGTTGAGATATCTCACAACTGCAATTAGTTGCGTTTATGTGAAGCTGTCAGAGGGGGGATAACATATGCTTGCTGAAAGAGACAAGCAATGAATATTAAACCCATCCTCGGTGCAGGATTGATTTTACACTATTAAAGAGACATCTGTCTATAGTCGGCCTACCTGGACATTATTGATTTTACACTATCAAAATACTGACACAAATAAACCAATCTCCAGCTGACTTAAAGGATGAATGTGACAGCTCCTTTTAATTATGTCTCGGAAAGGGCCGATCATCTTCATGAATAAACTACTCCATCCTCCACTCACAAGGGAGCGTACATTCACTCAGCACAACCAATCATTGATTTCGTCCTCTGTTGAGACCCTTTGGGAAACGAGGCAACTGCATTCAAGGTGACCTTTTTAATAAAGCCATAATGAAAATACAGTTGAGATAATCATTGCTGAGATGCACACAGGGGGCTCTTGGATTCGGCTTTGCAGCATATGCAACGCACGCTGGTCTCTGTAAGATTTAAGACATTTGTGCATAGTAATCGAGATGTGGATAGTGCAAAAATTGTGTCATGCATGGTTTCCTTCTTGTTACATTACGATTGCACAATCAGTGCAAGACATTCTTGGCTAAATCTCCATTGTCGTAGAAAGCATTTGACAGCAATGTCTGGTTGAATTGGTGGTGTTGACAAACATAAAAAGAATAGTGATTTATGGATGGGTATTAAATCATGTGTTTGCACTGATTTGCAAATCCCACTGAGGTCATAAATGCCCTTGAGAAACTAAAGCACCGATCATGTGAATAGAAGGGACTTACATATCAACTTCAGCAGAAGGTAAACATGCATTATATTATATAGCATTATATTACATTATAACCAGCAAGAATACAGGTTTGAACACATATTTTGACATTCTGCTTTAATCAAACTGGTTGTTGATTATGATGTTGCACTTGAAGAATTTTCTTACCGAGTCTTTGCGATGACATCCCCTCCTCCTCCTCCTCCTCTGCTGCTTGACTTCGGCTCTTTGCGGATTAGTTTCGGTGGTTTTTGAGGCTCTTCGTCGGTTTGTTTCACTTCTTTAGCCGGTGCTATCTCCTCGATATGATTGAAGGATTGAATATGTTTTTCTTTCGCAACTTCTTTCAGCGGCGGCTCGTCCGTTCCGTTCCCCCCGAAAAAGTACAAAAGTAGAAAAACTCCAAAACATACCGCGATCGCCACGATCTTGCAGTGGATCCTCATGGCGAAAAAGTCTTCTCTCCGCTCGTAAATGTTTTAACCATGGCTGTGGTTAAAACAAGGGGACATATTTGTAGTGTGCAGCCATACTTCTTCATTTGTACTGTGATGATGAAGACGATGCTGCTCAGCTTAGCGCCGATTTCTCTCACGTAAATGAATCTCTGAAGGCGGACCTTACACTCCTTACCGTAATACATGAAATACCTCTGTCATTCAAACGTAATACCTCACTGCTGCCGTAGGGGAAGCACTGTACCAAAATATAAATTATAAAAGTTTGCTCATGTTCTTCATATATTATTAATATATTAATATCATATTAATGTATATTGTTATATATAGCAATGTCTGGCAGGCAGGAGGGTATAAACACAATAATGTCATTTTGCATTACAGTATTGTATATTAATTATATATTGGTTTATGCTTCTGATCAAACAATAAATAAATAAATAAATAATAACAGTCTGCTGAAAGAATTGTTTTGAAATATTATATATACATATATATATGCTTGTTTATTTATTTTAATTTCCAATGTATATTTTTCTTATTTTTAACTGTTAATTATTGAATCGATTTGACTGCAGTTACAATGTTTACACTGATATATTGCATTCGATTTATTTAAAATAAATATTGATATTTAAAATTACATTACATTACAAACTGCAAAGTATTTAATCATCTTTATGTAAAGTGAGTTTGTAGTCCTCCTTATATGTGCCATTACGGTAAAACATGGCCAGTCGAGAGAGCAGGAAGTAGTCCATGTGCTGCATATGTGTTACTGATGTTGTTTTGCGCGTGGAAGTCTTCACAAGAAAAGGCGTGAAGGTATCAGTTATGCTTTATATTGTTTATATTGTTTGTCATTGGCTTATTCAAATCGTGCTACAATTTAAAAAAAAAAGGAAAAATACTAAATAGTGCATGGTGTATGTCCTGTGTGTTTTATGTTGGCGTAAACATTGCGTGTACAAACAGCATAGGCAGGCTTTTGGCAGCTTCTATCCAGAATTGGGCTTTAGTTATAATTTGGTCAGTTATTTTCGGCTTTGGTTTATCCTGCGTGCACGTATCTTATTAGTATAGCGAATTTGTTTACTTGGGAGACATTTAACAAGGTGTTAGTTGTCAGTATTTTAAGAAGGTCTGCTGAATAACAGTGTTGAATTGTAAAAGAGTAACAAGTTTAATTTGAAACTAATAACATTTCAATGTTTGCAATGTGCTGTTTGGCAAATGGGTTGTTCATGTCTCATTGAGTAGCCACAAGGTGGAGTTGTTGTAAGCTGCCCTATTTTTCTGCTCTTCAAGTAACTAATTGACTTAATGTCAAATAGACCAGGGACTAGGTTAGCACAAGAACCTAGGCCTACTGTATGTTTTCTGTGATGATTGCGCTTTTATTAGTTCATCAGTGACTCTGTGCCAAGATGACATATGTTATGTTATATTATATTATATTTTGCTATATTTTTATTGCTGAATACACTGAAATTTGACCCAGCCAGTTTAAGATGCCTGAATAACTGTCTGTGTTTTTCTCCTTTCACTGCAGTACTTTGCCGTGTGTAATAATGATAACACCAGCGTTTGAACTGAGTCAAGATGCTGATTTCATTACTATGGTTATTCGTGTTCCCTACACCAGAACATCTGAGTTTGAAATTTACATCCAGGGAGAAGATTTCAAGTTCTATGCCAAGCCCTATTTTCTCAGGTGACTCACCTGCTAACACCATAATTGGCGTTCTGTTAAAACAGGAAAATACTGAAAGGTCCTTATAAGATGTTTACAGTTCTTTTTAATTGCAAATAGTAAGACAGAGACCCAAAAAAACAATAGAACACCTCATCCACACTCATTTGCATTGCAGGTGATTGCAGAAACCACTAAGACAAGCTGAAATAATTCGTTTGTAGATACCATTTGCTTTGGTTATCTAAAGCATATTACATAATACATACACACACACACACACACACACACATGTGGTACATAAACACAGTGGTGGCCAAAATTATCATTAGAAACTTTTTTTTATTCAAACATTGTTGAATTTTCATTTATTAATTGATGAATTATTCATAAATTTAAATATATCAATAAATGTGTTATCATCTATTTTAAAGGTTGACTCTGCCTGGGAGAATAGTTGAAGATGGCAGAGAAAAAGCTTCATTCGATATTGATAAAGGTAACGATCACTCACTGTTATTGTTTCTTCTGCAACTGCCTTAGAAAACCTATGCTGCTGCTTTTTAACCACCCAGTTCCTCAGACCATGTATTAAAGACAAAACATGAACAAGCTTCAGCAGAAGCAGCGAAATTGACCCGGTCTTTTAAAACCAAAGTTTCCCCTCTATCATTACTTAGAGTACTAACTTCTACTTAAAGTTCAAGGAAAACAGATCATTAAGGGGTATTAGATGTAGATGTTTTGCCGACGTTTTCAGTATTTCATAACAATTCTGTGTTACAATGAACTGCTGTGCCGGTTTAGAGCAGTTATAGTTATTAAAAAAGGATAGTGTGAGAAAAACCAAGATCTCTAATTAAGCAATTATGGCTTAAGGTTTAAACTTGTACAGGGCAACAGACATTCATTTGGTTTTTGGCGAACATTGTATACAGGACAAAAGCACTATTGATTATAATGCCTAGGAACAATAATATTTATGATAGGGGTGGAGTTTGGATTAAACTATACGTACATACAAGTGTACCAAAATAAATTTGATCTTCTAAAATAAAAGATCAAATATGAAGGAATTTAAGGCAGCACAGCACTAAATGACTGCGGAGGATTTGCTTTTTCTTGCTGTTCCCATGAAGTAGATTGATAGGATATTATTTTTTTTTCTTCTATTATTATTGTTTATACATATCTGTGATTTTACAATTTCCAGAATAGCTCATGCTGTCACACCGCTCTCCAAATAGCATAAAGATTTCCAGTTGCTAAGTAATGGCCACAGAAATCCTGACGTCTCGTTGGCCTCGTTTCAGCATGTCTACTTTGATCGACAGCCAGTAAATAATTTAGCAGTAGTCTATCATAAAGAATGCTTAATTACTCTGTGTTTACAGAGCGTAACAAGTAATTATAAATCATTCACAAATCTGAAATGACTACAGAGAAAGCAATTACTGTCATTTTAACATGACACCATTTCAATCTTTAATGTTTTAGTAGGGTCTATACTTCTAGGCCGTTTAAAGCAAGGTTGTCTCAAACACAGATTGAGAGATTGTCGAAGATCAAAAACCATTATGTATTAGCAATCAGCACAACCAGATATTATGCACATGTGAGAAGCATGAGTTATATACCTTTTCATAATTTTCCACCCTCATGCTTTGTAAAATGAAATGATAAAGAACCAGATGATTCATCATGAATTCTACTTTTACTGTGAAGCTTGAGAAGATATTTTGAAGAATGTTTGTAACCAAACAGTTTTGGTGAACATTGAATTTTATTGTACAGGAAAAATGTGAAGCCATTTCTCAAGTCTTTTATATTCCCCAGAAAGTACTAAGAATACAAAAAAATGCTTAACCCTGGTTTCATAGACAAGGCTTAAACCTAGTCCTAGACTGAAATATAAATCTTTCAACTGAAAGAAACTTGCACGGATCTTAAAACATGTAAGGCATGTTGACTAAAATTACATAAATGTCCTAAATGAATCAAGTCCTGTCTTTTTTTTTTTTTTTTTTTTGGCATGCTTAAGCTGGGGCCGGTTGCATAAAAGGTTAAGACTAGTCTAAAATTAGTCAGCTACATTTTTCTTTAAGACTGGTCATAGTTTTTTAAAATTCACTTTCATAAAAATGTATAATAGTCCAATATAAATACAAAAAAATAAAACCGATTACTCTTCGCTAACTGCTAGTTGGTCAGACTTGCTCTTAAGACACCTTCTTAACATGAAGGCTAAGTTTATGCAACTGGGCCCAGGTCTTAGGTGGTTTAAGATGGTCTTTCAACCTAGCCAAACTGCTTTTATCTGCTAGTCTAGCTGAAAACAGCCCAACGTTGGTCCAACTAAGATCAGCAAACCAGCTTAATTAAAATGTCATTTGTTTTCCATTAACGGGAATAATGTACACCGTTTTAGAAATGGAGATCCTCCGTTTCTTTCTGTCTTTTGCTGTCTTTTGTTCTGTAGAGCGGACTTAATTATTTCACAGAACACTCACATCTAATCAGCCGGTTGATCTGTCAGCATCATAACGATCCATCTCAATGATTCCATCAGTCTCCTCTTTCTTTACTGTGATGCACCTTCACTTTGATTATACAGACTCGTTCTCGCTCGCTCTCTTTTGTGCAGTGCTTATCAGTCTTTCATTCAGAAAGAAACAGCAGAAGCAGCTCTATGATTGTGCCTGACCGATCTGCCGTAGTCCCGACATGTCTTTTAATGAGCTGACTATTAGCGCTTTTAATTATACCTAATGGCCACGGGATCCTCTGCTTGACATCTCATTGGCCTCGTTTCAACGCCTTGTCTTTGATCGACAGCCAGTGAATAATTTAGCAGTCGTCTTTCATAAAGTACCTCTAATTGCTTTCTGTGTTTACATAAGAAATTATAAATCATTCACAAATCTGCAAGGACTATAATCAGGGCAATTATTATAATTTAAGGGTGATGTGTGCAGTTGTAATGGTTAAAATATTTTCTCCTGTCATTGCTTAATAGGTTGAGACAACTATAAGTAAGCCACATCTAGGCTGATTTCACAGAAAAGGGTAAATATTGTGGCTGCTTTCAAAACATTCCTCTGTTTGTTTAAGAATCAGAACCAGACCCACACGGCAACAGTGGCTTATCCAATGGCATGGGTTTGGGGTGGGACTGTCTGTTTGCTAGACCAATGGCAGCTGGGGAGAGTGTCCACAGGACTATTTTTCTTCTGTCAAACACAAAGAATGATATTTTAATGAATGCTGTTTTGTGCACCACTGACTTTCATCGCATGGGCAAAAAAGGATATTTTGCATTGCATAAAATCGCTTTAAAGTTGTGATGTAACTGAAATATCAACAGATCTGTCCTTGCAAATTGTGACATACATCACTGTGAAAAAGAAAAAACGGGAGGTCTGGGATTTGATTAAACATTGTGAATATGAAGTGTGCATGAACGAATCAAAAAATTTCCATTTCCAGCCTGCTTTAATGAGTGCATTTTGTTGTGTCCTACCGTTTTTGTTTGTGCCAGTGCAATTTGTAAAGTTGCTTGCCTAATGAGCTATTTAGCGATTTAAAGGTGAAGCAGATGATGTCTGCATCATTAGCAATGGAATCTAACGGAATTGCAGGGGGAAAAAAATAGAGAGGTTAAAGACAAACAAAGAATAGACACTCTTAGACCTGGTCCAGTACATACAGGTAATTTCCTAAAAACTTAAAATTCAAAAGGTGTTCGGAAACTGCTGTGCAGCATCTTAGTATTATGCAATCTTTTAGCTGTCTTGAACTCTTTTCTTACAGTGCAAGCTTGCATTCAGATCTGATGAATAGAACACCTTCCGTCACTTTTATTTCCCATTTCACTCACAAAACAGTATAAATGAGTTTCACCACTTTAAGTATGTGTGTACGTGTCAGGCCTCTTCACACTGCATGTCCCTAAAGAGACGGCCGGACAGCACTTTGAGGGTTTGGAGATGCTCACCAATCTTCTGGCTCCTAAGGGATCAAGGTCAGCCAAACCACTGGTGGAGGACACAGGTAAGGTTTAATTCTCCCTTGGGAATGAAAGGCTGATCGCCTTCCAGCACATTCGTCTGGTGTTTATTTTAATTTCATGTTCCACTCATTCTGTATTCACTGAACGCCCTCTGTTGGCGTTCTCTCAGAGGCTTGTGGTGGAGGATGTGAGGAGGAAGATGAAGAGGAGGAGTTTGATTGGCAGATAGAACAGGAGGTTTACACTGAAACCCCAGCAGAGACGCTGAAAGAATACCACAAGTATGGCTTTGGAAACCTTAGGTCTGGAGTCTTCACCAGACTGCAAGTAAGAACATCTGTCCCGGATGAGACTATAGACATAGTCTTTTTACAAAGTTTTTGACACCAACACGTTGAAAAATAAATGACCTGGAGTTATTGTGGACAATTCATTGTTTTGCTTTGTGTCAATCAGGAGGAGCTGAATGAGGTGATTGATGTGAAGGATCCTGACAATACTGCTCACGAGCTCAGGAGGCGCAATCGACTAGATGCAGAGACCACAATATTTTGTGCTGACCATTACATGTAAGTCCACCATTTCTGTTCCA
>JAUMHP010000096.1:3874671-3888430 GCA_032361065.1 Enteromius trimaculatus | reverse complement strand
TATCATGGTTATATATGTTAGGGAAAAAATACCTACAATACTGTTTTTATTATCTTTTTGATCAATAAATGCAGCATTTTCTGCACACGACTTTATTTCTTTTTAATTATATTGTATAACAAGTTTTATTTTTAGCAGCAGATTTGTTGTTAATTCTTCTATACAACTGTTGCTTGATTAATAAGGGGCGATGAATCACACATTTCCATATTGTAGTTAATGGTTAAAAGATAAAAGTGTGTTTTTCTGTTCTCTCAAGTTGTGTTTAGTAGATGATGTTCTTATTCCGTATGTCCACATTTGAGTCCTCATTTGTTTGTATGCACGATCAACATAGCTTACCAAAATAGCTTAGTTTTAATGTCATTTTGTACGCGCAGAGATGAATGATGCTTTGTGACAGCTGCACTAATTTTACATCTACAGCTTTTCCTCTGTGCTTGTCTCTGCAGGGCAGGGAGGTTAAACGCAACACTGGAACTGAAGACGCAAATAAGCAAGTCCTTGGAGAAGGTAAACAAATGATTAGTTATTAGACTCCAGTGAAGCTGTGTGTGAGTGTGGATGCACGTGTGTGTGTGTGTGTGTTTGTTGACTACAGAGGGCAGGTCTTGTGCTATTATGCTATATCTAGTTTAATGAATCACTTGATTTGTTGCAGCTCTTGTGTTTGTACGCTTTTCTCAAGGTTGAGAGAAAAGGAGAGGTCATTTATTTTTGTCAAAGTTTACCACTAAACAGGACTGCTTATTTGCCTAACTGCACAGGTCTTTTATTTCCTTTGTCTCTCATGTTTCTTGTTTTTGAGAAACGTTTTGTTTTTTATCAATCTTTGCTCAGTTGCTGAGAAATCAACGCACTTTCTGAATTATCCAGGTACTGTAATGAGGCTAATATAACCAGTAGTGGCACCAAATGATGTGTGAAATGATATTTGGTTTCCAAACAGGTTTCCCAACCTGTCTGCTCCAGAATGGAACAGCCCTAAGCGGCTGACATAGAGACTGGAGCAAACCATACAAGTATAATAGGGGTGTTCACACAGTATTAAGGCACAGGGTGTGAGAGGGATTGAGTTTGTGTGTCTGTTCTATCTCTAACATAGTGGACAAGGAAGGGACTTCCCATCCTTTCCCATGAGCTCATGCTTATAGACACATTCACACACACCCAAATACGCAAACCTAGTTCACTGTGTCTGTGTTTGTTTTTCCCTTTCTGTTTTTCTTACCATATACACCTTCTTAAAAAGCTTACCTTGCCTTCTTTCTGCACCATTAGTCTGTTGACCTGTAAAAACTAAACAGCAACCGGTATCATTGTCCTTTTGTCTTCTTTTGATTTTCAGAACTTTTTTTGATTCATCCTACACTTTGTTCTAACGCAAAGAGACTTGCTTGTATATTTAATTCAGTCCACTTCTCTGCAGAAACACACGTTTATTTCCGTGTGGATGACTGATACAGTCCTATCCCCTCTCAACCACACTACCATAAGTTAAAGTAAGTGTATATCCACTTAAACTCTGAGTACAATTTCAGAGAGCTGAACAGCAGGGGAAAATATGATATTTGCATGCTGTGTGGCGCCTGCCAAGGGCTAAATTGGAATGCCTCTGAAGATCATACACTTGATTATTTACTTTATTTGCCTCATCCTCTCGTTTTACGGCAACCACAAAGATGGAAATTCCGAGGTAACACCAAATGAAAAGTTGTATATTGATGCATGTTAGGGCGCAGGGGTGGATTAGGGTCCATGTAATAGCTCTTCCGAGTACATTTTATTGCTTACTACAAAAAAAAAATGTAATTCTGTGTATCAGCATCAGGTTGAAAATTGCTTTGTATTAGCATTAGCATTTGGTAAGCCCCTAATTCCCCTGTTTCTACAGCTGAGTGTGTTTCTATGCATTTACAAGTGCTTCCGATTCGTAGGAGTTCACTTAAATCTCTTTTTCTGCCAAAGCTATGAACATAATAAACAAGCCAGCATGGCTAAAGCACCACACGGGGGAGATTGCTAACGAGAAAGTTAAATGCTTACGCTAGTCACACAGTTGTTTATGCGCCCGTGTAGAGAGGTTTATAACTCTGCTGTAATAAAAAGAATTTTTAGAGCGGTAACATCTGAAACGAAAGAATTAGCGCCAGCTTCTCTATTTTGTTAATCATGAAAGTGTCAGCATTTTTCTGTATTGTTAATACAGTATGGACGATTACAATAATTACAAAAAAATAATGCAATTACCATAGTGCTATTTATTTTTTATTTTTAAGTAATGGTAGTGTAAATTATGCCAAAAGTATGACGTTTTATATGATTGAAAAGGACAAAACCTCAGAGGTGGAACAATGTCCAAATGATGCTTTTTAAACTACAGTAGCTGCTTTTTCTTCTAGATTATTTTTATACTTTTTAATAATGTTTTATCCACCGTATCTAACAGTTTTGTGTGTGCAATTAACCTAATGCATAGTTTTCAGTAATATTAAAGATTTTTCATCTAACAGATTTGTGTCTCTGCCGACTTTAGTAAAAGTTAGATGCTGTTTATTTGCTAGAAAATGCAGAATAAGGCACTTCTCTAAATGCTTATTAGAAAATGACTATTACAAATCCATTAAATTTGTCTTGGTATTGATAACTGAAGGAATTCTGTTCTCTTAGAGGGGGAAAGGCTTTGATATAGTTGGTCTGCCACTGCGTCGGAGCGAGTCTTCGTGACAGAATCTTTGTACTGAATGGAAGTGATGGCAGTCAGGCAGGCAGCAGTCTCGGCTTCTGTCAGAGGAGTTGTCTTCAGAGAGATGAAAGGGAAATCTGTCCACAAAAACGCTCTGCGAGGAGTGTGTGCGAGAGTGTTTGTCACATATATCACAAAGCTCAGTTTGTCTTCTTTTCATCTGAAGACATACTCGGTTTCTTCTTTCTTTTTTGCATCACTTTTCAATTTCTTCATCCAACTGAAAAGAGATGACCGTATTTTAAATGGGTCAGATTGAACGATAGAATGATTATAGACGGTGCTTCCAACATCAAATAGATGCATTTGCTTCTTTTTTTTCTTAAGTAAGGTTGTGTGTTTTTTCCCCTAGTCGTTTTGTTTTCTTTGCACTAGCAATGCAAATACACCACACGGTTGAACTCATTTTGGTAAGATGAAAGTGAAATCATTAGCACATTGTTGAACATAAGCAGGTAAGCTGTACAATATGGGCTTAGTCTTAGCCTGCCTTCCTTAAAAATACACCTTACAATGATCAGATTAAGTTCATAAATCATCATAAGCTTCAAGCATTCACTGAAATTTAAAGTATATGTCCTTAATGACTCACATAGGTTGATGTTTATTGTTCTCTATTCGAGATTTGTTTTATTCATGGTCAATATAATTTTGGCAGCGTCTTGGTATTTATTTGAGGAAGTAAAATCCCTTTTAGGGATGAAGCACCTGGGCCTGGCTGCTTAATGGAATAGCTTTAACATTAAGTAAATAAACAGCTTGCATTTGAAAGGTGTGTGTGTGTGTGTGTGTGTGTGTGTGTGTGTGAGAGAGAGAGACAAAAGAGAGGGGGAGTGTATTTGTGCTGTGGGTAGGAAAGAAGATACGCCTACACTGGTTAGCTGAAGTTTTGTTGTGGCTTTTAAACTCCGTAATAAGAGTTTGACTTTGGACTTTGTTAAAGGTGATGTGTGTAATTTCTGTGCCACTTTTGGCACCAGATGGAATTACAAAAATATTGTGTATGCAGTTAATGTAATGCACTAAAAACATTGTTTTGGTTGATGATATGGGTAAAGGTTTTACTTTAGTACCAGTTTAATTGTGCTTTAAGTGAAGCTTTTTTCAAACTAAGCTTAGATTTCCTGGATGTCTTACAAATGTCTAAACTGATTCAAAATACTTTTTTTAAATATAAAATTAAAATTTTCATAAATAAAATGTTCATGAAATATTCTAATAATGATGCATATCTTGTATGAATATGGTCTTATAGTGTTAGATGAAGTATATTGAGATTGTATAAGGATTCTTATAGTCTTTTGCATCGTTTCATATGAATCAGGGGGTCTGGATCAGTTTGCATCCTTGGATGAAAAAAAAGCCCTGCTTTGCATGAAGAATTTTTTTTTATTTCTCATTTTTGAGTGGCATTATCTAATCTTTTGGGCTAAAATATTGTATAATACTAAAATATTACAATAATGTTATTACACAGACAAAGTAGCATGTACTTAATATTTTTCCCTCACTGTAGACTGTAAGCTAATCCAACATATCAAACAAATAAAGTGAGCAGGCACGTTAAAAGCAGATCTATTTACTGTGTGTTTTGCACCAGGTCGTGGACCGGCCGTTTTAGTTGTTATTCATAAACAAAGTCCTCCCAAGCTCGGGGGAGGGAGAGAGTGGGGAAAAAAAGAAAGACGACGTGGAAAAAAAGAAAACGAAGCGAAGAGCTTAAGTCCAGGACTGAAAACAGGAATGACAAACACCATTAGCTGAAAAATTTCCATCTCATTGCAACTGTGTTATTGTTTACTTTAGCATACACGTCCTAATATGGTTTCATCTCTGTTAAAACAGTGCAGAAGGAAGGCCAGGGGCCCGGCCCAGGGTAGAGGCCTTTAAACTGCCACTTAGACAATAAGAAACAAATGTCACAGGCCTTGCCTCTCATTATTTAACCTTACCCACATCTCGGCACGTGTTTAATAATGATATTTAGGCCTTTTGCCTTGCTGGGTTTTCTTTCTCTCGGTCTACAGCCGCTCATATTTCATCCTTCCTTATGAAATGGCTGCATTAACACCGGTGTGTTTGCTGCATTAACCAATTTCCTATTGAAACAGGAAGTTGAGGCAGGCCAATGCAAGAAAGCCAGTAGCCAATAGCCTTTTACATCATGTACAGCCAGGTTGTTTAAGACAAGGGATATTCTAATTCTAAAGAAATATCTACATATTATAAGTTACAATAGTCTAATTTATCTAAAACAATCTTAGTGTTTTCATTAAATTATTTATTAGTCATTATAAGTGTTTTGGTCAGTTCGCCTGAATTGTTTTGGTTTTGTTTTGCTTTGTTTTGTTTTGTTTTGTTTTGTTTTGTTTTGTTTTGTTTTGTTTTGTTTTGTTTTGTCATTATGGTATTTGAGAGGAAATCGTTTTAATTGTCATGAAAATTTTATTATAAATTTCTTAATGATCCAAAATGATGCTATTGCCAGATGCTATAATCAGATATTTTTGTTAATTATTTTAAAAATAAATTTTATTTAGAATTAAAAAGGAATTTGCTCAATTGTATTCAAATCATGAAAATAAGTTTTGATTTAAAATTTAGATTTTTATCTGAATGTTTATTTCTTTAGTGTGTTTATATTGGGGGGGGGGGGGGTTGCTTTTTAAATTTAGATTTGTACTATTTAGTTTTACCTTTTTTTCCTATTAAATAACTTTAATAGTACTTCTGTATGTCTCTTTCTCTCTCTCTCTCTCTCTCTCTCTCTGCTCTTTCTTTCAGTCTTTCAGTCTTTTGTTTGTTGTGGTTGCCTGTTCACTGGTTGCCTGTGTTTGTCCTGTTTAGGTATATATCAGCAGGGGATAAGGGTTGGTGTGTTTCAGAACAGATTAGTGCAGTCACAGGTTGTGTCCCTCCTCTCTACGCTGCACCCTCATACACGAGACTTCTCAAGCGCTAGCCGACCAATCAAGCTCTTTTATTCTCATCTCTGATTGGTGAGTATCTTTAGGACTTTCATTCTGCTCGTGTCTGTAACGTGTGTAAGAATCCTTGCGATTTAATGCAGGTTTTCAGAACACATGGCTTATATGATTAAGTGAAGGAGCCTTCATCAAAGGGATGATGAAGAACGCTAATGCCAAGAGAAATGACAGGACATGGATATGGCTTACAGCAGAGGAAAGGGCCCTTAAAGGGTAGATCTCTCTTCACCCTCTTCCTTGTAGGTTAAGGATGTGGCCGGCCTCACCTCAATTCTAAAATCCTCATGCTTATGATATTTACTCAGCGTTATCTGCAGCTGTAGATGAATGGCATTCTGGGACATTGAGGAATGTTGAAGGTCAGCCACTGTAACCTTAGATCTGAATCAGGCAGACACTTCAGTGCAGGCTACACCTTATCTCTGGCTATTTTGTCATAACATGGCTTTAAATTGAGATTTTTGTGGTGTTTTTCTCTGCTTTTTACTTTATCAACCTTTTTTCCTTTACATTTATATTTGCAAGTTTGCCATTTCCTCGATTTCTTCATATTAGTGAATCTTATGGAAGTATGTTATATAAATGACTTAAAAAAGAAAAAAGTATGTTCAATATTAAATATATTTATATTTATTCATTTTTAATGGGTGTTTATTATGTCTAAACATTAATAACTGACTTAGTATCCATACATTTATTGATCCATCTCTACATAGGTCTGAGATTTTTTTTCCATCTCTGTTTGTCTTTCAAATTTTTTTAATCTATTGATTTATTATGAGAATTGTTAAATAAAGATGTTTAGCAGTCCAAAATTGGTTAGCAGTCCAAAAACAGATAAACAATTTTTTAAAGCAAATTAGAATATATTGTAACATTTAAGAATTATTATAACTATTAATATTATTATTTAGGATTTTATTAATTTATTAATTTATTTTTGACAACTGCCTTTCTCCCCACAAATACTGTAAAACTGTATTTTTTTTTATTTTATTTTTTATTTTTTTGCAGACAGTAGTAAAATCAGTGACTATATTTTTCTGTGAAGTGTTTTGCTGCTTTCAGGCTGAAATAAATAGCTTTGATTAGGTTTGGTTGTGTGACTAATTCCATATGATAGGGACGCATAGATTGAGTTTTAGTTCTTTATTCCAAACGCTGTCTGGCTCAATCCTGCCTAATAAGTGCAAAGACAGATAAACTATTGTCACCTCGTGGAATGGAGGCGGATAGGACATAAGTAATCCGTATTGATTTTGACATTACAATGTTGTAAGTGATAACTACGTTAACAGGCGCTATAAAACCAAAGCCCTAATTAGGCCGTATTTCATACTAACCATTAGGTAGGCTTTTTAATTCAACGATGATAGCAAAGTGATCAATTTTCCTTGCGTTTTTGCTTTAGAAAAAGCAATGCACAAAGCCAGCTTTGTCTTTCAGGCAAAAGGTAACAGTATTGTTTTTAACCTTCTCTTAATGAACTTTGTGTGGTGGCTGTTGTTTGCAGACTTCAAGGTCGAATTCGTAGAATGGCTGCATGCTTTTTGTAAACATGTTTACATGCAGACATGTGTAAATACTGTAAATGTGTACAGGCTCAGAGAGGCCATACCGGTTTACTCAGTGTAGTTTTTTCTGATAGATAGTTTTAGCACCTCATGTGCACATGAGTCTGTTTGTGCAAACGTCTGTGTGGCCAGGCACTCGTGCACCTGCAAAAAACTATAGTTTCACAACCCCATAATGATGCTTCTGCTCACAATGAGCATCTGTTTGTAATCATTTGCCACAAGCGATCGAAAAAAGAAGAAAGGAAAGAAATAAAAAGGGCAACGAAAGCAAAAAAGAGAAGAATGCTTGAGCAGCCGTGGTATTAAATATGAATTAATGGAATGAAGCCTATGCACGGTTGCAACAGCAAGAAAAAAAAAAAAAAACATTAATAAAATTTATGTTACTGGCGCGTAGGTACATTTGGACTTAGTATCCTTTAATTAGAAGTGAGATATTAGCATTTCATAGGGATTTACACAGGGAAGACGCTGCCGCAGACAGGAGCACTTTCATTCCGCTCTGTTCTGCATGTAATGAGCGGTGTCATTAGTTGATGGAGAGGATTCTGTCCCGACTCTACCTTGAAAGGCACGTCATTTACATACTTCTTAGCAATACGGCTTATAATGGATTCCTCAATGAATAAAATAAAATAGCACTTCTTTAAATTTTCAAGAGTAATGTGCACAGGCTCTTATTCGATTGTTGGTGTGGTTTGGCGAAGTCAATCGAGACCGAGTCCTGGGGGGGTGGGTTGTTGGTGAGGAGAGATTGACTTATGTCTGAGAGTTAAGACCTCAGATTTTGCTCCAGGAACGGAAAAGTGCGTCATAAATTCGGAATGAGATCAATATTGTGGCGACATGAAAGACTTAAAGCTACGGATCAAAAAAAAGGGGGGGGTTGAAGGGGGGGGTGCATGACACAAACTGTGTTTTGTGATAGTTTGAGGGTTTTTTGTGGGATGATTTGGGTTGCATTGCTGTCATTTCTGGTGCAGTTGCTTTCGGTAAACGGCAATAGTTAAATGTCATTATTCATGATAATTTATCTGGAAAGTGGAGGTGTTTTCCTTCCCCTTTCAAATGTAAGTTTATAAGCCCTCAGATGTCATCCCACCCTCATCTCTCTCACATATTTCTTTCACTTTCTGCCCCCCTCTCCCACCCATCGGATCAGCCGTGAAGTGATTTTGTATTTTATTGATGAGCTCCAAAGTGGCAAGTGAAAGAAATGGTTACCTTTGATCAGAGCGTCCCTAGGAAATGGAACCTGAGGGTGTGAAGTCCTCCAGGTAAGACGCATCCAGCCTCTGTAAGCTCCTCCATCGTCACATTTGAGTGAGACAAAAGCCCTCCTCCCGGCTTCCCACCAATAGAAAACACATATTTGTTTTGGCTGTTTTCATTCCGAGTTACATGAGCAGCGATTACAGCTTTTCATTAGCGAAAATTGGGTATTTGTTTTAAACTTTAACCAATCACTTTGATATGCTAATTATGCTGTAATTTAATTTGAGTCCCATAATGATGATGCCGTTATTATGGACATAAATGATGCAGTTAAGCAGAGAGTAATCTCATTTGCATACTGTACATGCCAGTAAATTAAGGCCTTTCCTGCTTGGCTTCAACTTTAATTTTCCACTTCTTTTCACACAGCCTCTCTCCCAGCCCTCCATCTAATAACAGGCCTTTGCGTGTTTGATGTGGAGAGCCGCTGTTACGCTCCAAGTCTAGTCACAATATGTAATACATAAAGGGGGCTCGTTAGCACACTGAGTGTGCCTCTAAGATGCTGCCATTAATAGGAAGAGGTGGGTCTCACTTCAGGCTTTTTTTTTTTTTGCAGATACTTTGGTTTTGGGTTTTTCCCCCCGCCTCGTATTCTTTTTCTCCTGGCCATTCTTTTTGTATTTCCACTTTTTGTCAGCTCAGAAAAGAAAAGAAAAGAAAAAAAAAAACATTAAAGAACTGAAGCACACTGTCGGTTAGCCGTTCCGTAGCGGGCGCTGTTGTTTTGATCATGGAGAAGACTGATTGGTTTTAAGGGCGATTTGTATGCCGGTGCATGATTCATGGTCATGGGACGAGCAGGGTGCACGTGTTTATTAAATCCCTTTTTACCCTATCACGTTTATGTCGACGGCTCCTTAATGCACTCGCCGTAAATCCTACAGTGTCACATCTTAATTCTTGTAATTGATTTTCTGTTATTTATGTATGTTTTATGTTTATATATATATATATATAGTTTTATTTTATTTTTTTTTAAATTGCATGAGCGTAACAATTGAAGGTATAGTAAAACAATTTATATGTATTTCGTGATCGTTACAATTGAAAGCTGAATAGAATAGAAAAATTAGAAGGCTTAAACATACCTACCTTGTTCTGTTGGTCAGTAAAATTTATATTTTAAAGCTTAATAATTTGGAGTCTGGTAAGTAGCTCTATTGAGAAGTGATAAATTTAAAAAAAGGGTTCTTTTATGAATGTGATTTTCTTTTTGCAATTTTAGAATGATTGCCAAAAAAGTCTGTCTCTCTCTCTCTCTCTCTGGGTGGAGAGGATATTTTATGGACTTAATGCTGACAATACAATTGCCCTTCAGCGCGAATGCTTTTCCATTTTGTACCATAAAGAATATTATTTTCCTGCCAGCCAATTTTCTCCGTTAGTCCCTAATTGGCTCCATAAATCTGGTGGCGTGGAGGGTGAGGAATGTTTCGGTGTCGCAGAGTGTAATCCTCACCCTTATTTACCAATTCATTAAGATTCATTGATGCAGGATAGGGTGAGAGGAAATGACAGCATAAATCAGGGTTCCAACATAATGACCCTAATCAGCTGGGAATTGCAGAAAATGGCATGATGAACTATGTCCTTGCGTTAGTGCCCACTGTACGTTGTCATTGCACTTGCTTTATGGGTGGGATGCATTTCCCTGACACGGACTGTATTTAACACAAAAAAAGAGTTGTTAAAAAGCCGATTTCATTAAAGCGCTAGTTGGTTTCACGCAAGGTCTTCTGCCGTTTACCCCTAGCATGCCCTTTACCTTTAGTTTAACTGCTTAATGGAAGACAGGGGACTCAACCCTTTCTTTTTAACCCTTTCAGTATTTTTGAAATGTTTATGCCTCTTAAGCATAAACCTGGTGCCTGACACCAGCATGGTGGAACGGATACCATGTGTCCGCTCATTGTGCAACACACATTTTGTAGTAAACATTCAGAAAGATATTTCGCTTTTGAGCATAACTCTACAATTTGGCACCGGCACCTCACAGCTGTGCAATATCCCTTTCTCGATATTGGCTAAGTACGCAGGATGGAAACTATACCAAGTGATGTTGTGGTTGATTGCGGTGAAGAATCTTTGTTGTATAAAACTATAGAGAGGCCATGTGATTTCTAAATGTTGCAAAGTAGTCTTTCGGGGTTCCCCTTTGGTTTTTGCTTTTGTTCACAGACGTTGGCTGTGACGTCAAATGTTTTTGTGCAGAAAATTGTGCATGCAAGCTCTGAAAATCGCTGAGATCTACAGCATGTGTATGCCTGATAAAGCCAAATGAATGTCGATCAGCGTGACCTATTGTGTATTTAGTAATCAACGCTGTAAGCGTTTAAAAGAAGTGTTTATATAGTGTTTGTGTTAACATTTTCTTGTCATGTTTAGACAAATCAGAAGGCAATTATCGTTGTTATTAGAGCGTTTGATAATAATTTCTCATGTAAAAACTTTACAAACAGCAACACAGACCTGAGCTCTTATTTGCACAATCACTCTTTATAATTATTTTTTTGCTTTCTTTCTCTCGTTTAAATGTTTCTACAACTTCAGGCCCTTTTATGTCCCAAGGACATATGATTTTATTAATAAGTTCGCATTAAAACAATCTTAAACTTTTTTCCTTTTTAATCTATGCCTTATTATTTTTATTTTTTAAATTACTTTAATTTGACTTTTTCCAAATGCTTTTTATATTATTATTCTCTGTCCCAGTGTAAAGTTAATTTAGTCATTTTGGCAAATTATGCACAAATTGTGGAAATATTAATTCATTTTTATGATTTATACAATGCAAACTACAGTTTGATTGTTTCCAACATAACATAAACATGTTATGTTTGTGTTGCAAACGTAACACAACATTTAAAAATGTAAAAAAGAAATTACAATGCAGTAGATTTTATTTATTTATTTATTTTAATGACAAATGTTAATGAATTCAGAAATTCAGAATTACATACTTTTTAAAGGAAATTTAGTGCCAACAAGCATTTAATTAATGCTTTTCAATCACATGTATTTGTATATTTACAGTCATTTTTAACAAGCAGTATGATTCTGTTATGCTCTTGGGCCTGTAAATCACGCATTGAGAATCCAGGTTGCTCTGCTTGGCTGTAGTTATGTTGTTGCCTTTTTCCATTAATGCCAATTGACACTATGGCAGTGCAACTGGGTAATTTACCCCCAAGATAATGTTTCTAATAATAAAGGCCCTCTCATGGTTTAGACTGGAAATATTAATTAGACAAAGTTCGTGGAGGCTAAACTCCCGTCCCACAAATACGCGTTTGACACATTTCCTCTGCGCAAAAGTCCGCGTTCTCTCCACCCCCGGGAGCGCTTCTTGCACGAATTTCGAGTAACAATGATTAAAAATATATGACACACTTTTAAATAATATTAAAACAATATGCACTTTGGCCAGTCCCAGAGGATGTGGGAGATTGAATGCCTTGTTTTCTTTACCGAGTGCGTGCGGCTGTTTGACAGTTCTAATTTGTCCGTTGTGCTGTGGGGCCTTTTGAGTGAAGGCCTCCTTCCCCACGGCTCGATGCCTCACGGTGAGACCCGGCTCACGGTTACCGACTCTTCGCTGCCATGCTGGTGCTCTAATCATCACAAGCTGTCTGTGAGCAATGCCTTCAATGTCGCTTGAAGGAGAGTCGCTCAGGAGTTTGGCGTAAACCGCTCATGACTGCAGTTCCACATCCCAAAATTGGCCTTTCTATCCTGGTAGCGGCTGCATTAAAACTCATTAGACTTTTTCTTATTTACTTTGGTCTCTCTTGGCTGTTTCGCTAAAAATACCGTGGCCTGCCTTACTTTTGTGCGTTCCATCATAGTCTTTGCACAGCAGGGCTTTAAACGGCGCACAGACTTTGTCGTCAAATCATTCGTCGGAGGCAAACTGTTTTGTGTACCTTTTGAAATTATACATCTATTTAGCCTCTCCGCTGGAGTTGTCTTCCGGTTGACGGCCTCCTGATTGTTCATTTCTTGTTCATTTCTCTAGCTTGTAGTGTGATAATGGGTTCATATTTATTTGAATCATTGTGTGCAACATTACAGAGTGCCGGCATCGGTTACCGGTGATGGTCTGGTGATATGTTTCAATCTGGATTTCACGCATAAGGATCTTATTATGTTCTTCTCGATGTGTAATAAATATGTGTTTAGACCCCTGTATCACTTGGTTTTGTAGCTCCTCAGAGCGGTAGTAAATCGATTTGGAGAGTTAAATGAAATGAATGTGAGAACGGTTGGACTGAGAAGACAGGAAGTTGAAAAATCAAAACACTGCGCTGTTAGGAAAGGTTAAAAAGGGCATTTTCAGTACTTTAGTTTCGGGACTTGACACACAAAAGAAAATTCTGCTTATCTGCTCAACCTAATGACGCTTGATGATTGAATAATGAAGTATACACAATAATGAAGTACACTAAAGCTGTGGGTGTTGTATGATTTTTTTTTTTTTTTTTTAATGTGTAGAAAACATCCCCAACAAGTCTGCATTCACATATAAAGTAAAAACATGAATATTGTGAAATATTATTACAATTTAAAACAATTTCCAAGTTTTCTTTTTAATCTGTTTTGAAATTTATATTTTATCTTTGATGACAAACTTTTTGACAGCCAATACTGATGGTATGCTGACAAAAACATTGTAAACATTATTAATATTTTGTGTTCAGAGAACAGAATTTGTATCAGTGTTAAAGTCTTTACTGTTAGCTTTGAGCAATTTAACGCATCCTTCCTGAAGTTCTTAAAAAACGTATTGACACCAAGTGTTTATATGTAATGTTCAATGCTATATGTTTTAGTAGGTATTATGAAGAATGCCCACACTTCTCTTTTCAAGTAAACATATTTATGCAGCCAAATCTCCAAAAAAAGCACCATAAAAGTGGTTCATACAACTATATTCAAATTCTCCTGAAAGCATACAGTTTGTATGGAAAGTATTCAGACCCTCTTAAATTTTTCACCCTCTGTTACATTGCAACCATTTGCTAAAATCATTTAAGTAATTTTTTTCCTCATTAATGTACACACAGCACCCCATATTGACAGAAAATCACAGAATTGTTGACATTTTTGCAGATTTTTAAAAAAAGAAAAACTGAAATATCACATGGTCCTAAGTATTCAGACCCTTTGCTCAG
>JAUMHP010000096.1:3861844-3874571 GCA_032361065.1 Enteromius trimaculatus | reverse complement strand
TATATATACAGTATGCAAATGTACATATAATGTTGCTTGTGGATGTGAAATGTTTTTTTTATATACTAACACCTACAATTTTTGTATACTTCCCGTTTTGAGTAGCTTAAATGAGCACAAATGTTCTCATCCTCCACATGTTAAAGGACTGTGAATTATTGCAGGATCATTTTGCAGGTGCTTGGTCAATTCCAATGCCAAACAGAGTTAAGTGAGATTTTTTTAAGAGAGTTTTACAAGACTCTTTTTTAAAAAAAAACAAAAAAAAACAAAAAAAAACTAACACATGGTCTTTTACAGCAGTAACCTTAGCTTGAACCTGATGCAATATAAATACTATACATAACATTAATCTTATTAAAACACTGATTCTTCCATCTCTATGTATTATTACACATTTTTAGGGCAGAAAAGAAGAAAATAGTCCTTTTAGCATGGCTGAAATAACGGTGAAATGTCACACTGATTTTGAATGATGTGCCAATAGACAAGGACATAAGGTTCAGTACAAATGTTTTGATATGTTAACACAGTGGTAGTTTGCATAATGTATTGTCGAAGATGTGTTGTGGACCAGGAGGGAACATTAAATATTAATAAGGACAAGAGCCAGGAGAGATGGGATAAGCTAAACGCTTCTTATGCTTCAGTAGCACTACGATTACAAATTCACAAAAATGCGCATATATAAACATATCAGGGTGAGGATACAGTTATGGACTTCAGAATGTTTTATGTACTGTATACAGTGTACACATCATTTTCTAAGAATCATGTGACACAGATAATGCAAGTGCTTCTTAACTGGTGGGTCATGACCCAGATAAGTTACAGGCAGTGCTAAATATAAAAATAATAAAATGTGAACAACCATAATCAAATAAAAAATAGAATTATAAATTTTCAGGTTTGTAAAATTGCTAAAAAAAACATAATCATAGCCTCAGAAACAGAAGAATTAAGACTGGATTGATTATAATAATTATTTCAATGCATTAAAGATACATTTTAATCAAAGCTTTCTACAAAAGAAAACATTTCTAGTGCTAAAATGGTTTAAAAAGAAGCTGAAAATCATGTTAAGTTGATATCGTAGTCAGTACACTTAATTTAAAATATACAGTATTTTGGTGCAAATTCAGCTGTCATCAAATTCAGCTGGAAGCAGCCAAAACCATATTTTAGAAGGTAGATGGCTGCATTAAAAAGTTATTTGTCATGTTTTTAAATGAGAGCATGAACAAAACTATGCAAAAAAATATATTGTGAATGTAAAAGATTTTTAAATTTAGAATCCAAAATATTTTTTATTTTCAGCATGTTATTAATAATTTTGCAAATTGTTGGGCTTATGTAGTTAATTTTATATTTCATTCAGTGCTTGACCAAAATATTCACTATTTAAATGATTAAAGTCACAAATTAGTTGCATATTACTATGATAGCTAGCTTCAAGAAATGGTTTATTCAGTCTTTGTCTTAATCTCCCCCCAGCTCTTTCTTGCCCTCTCACTCTTTTCTTTGCCATTGTCTGCCCCCTCCTACAGTGAAACTAGGAGAATCCATTCATGGTTTTCATCTCTCGCAAATGATATTTAAACCCAGTGGCCCCACGTTCTCAATCTACCGTTCTGCAAAGTCCCTGCACCCACAATCCCGTGGGGACCTTATTAGAGGGGGCAGACAGACAGTGCGCGCAGAGCGCTGGGCAGAAGCAGCAGTGACCACCTCCCCCGTCTGCTCCGTGGCATCTGTGTTATGCGTACACACACACACCCATCCTTTTTGTCATGGTTCAGAGGTTCCAACATAACCCAGCTCTGTGTGCTATGGCCTACATCAGCCCAAAATCCCAGTCAAACAGACACTTCAATAGGCTCACTGTGACAGCCCAGATACTAAAACCCCACCAGGACACATAAAGCAAAGACTTACTGTAATCTAAACGCCTAAGCTTAAATATTCATGAAGTCGTAAAAGCTTATATTTCTTAATCTTCATAAAGATGTCAATTTTTTGGTTGCTATATAGGGTGTTGTGGTGGTGGCTATAGTTGCTCACTAGCTCAAGTCAGAAAGCGCCCATGCCAAGGTCTGCCAGAATTAATATCCATTAGATACACTAACATGGTAACAACAGTACACTGTAAAAAATTTTTCGTAAAATTTACGGTAAAAAACTGGCAGCTGTGGTTGCCGGAATGTGACTGTAAAAACGTTTACAACGTTTTAGGTTTTACCGTTTCAAGTTAAATTTACTGTTAAATACTGTAATTTCATTAACTGATATAATGTTAAAGGTGCTCTATGCGATGTTGCAGGATTTTAGCTGATTTTATTTTTTATCTCAGACCGTATGCATCACCCCTTGATCGTCTTGCTGTCGGTTCTCTGAATACATTGGGAAAAAACCCGCTCTCGAAAGACAACACAGAGGCTGCAATATCGAAAGAAACATTTTGGGCACCAAACAAAAACAGTTTGTAGGTCCTGCACCCATAGTGTTTTGCAAGATCGCATAGAGCACCTTTAATATACCAAGCTATTAAAGTAGTGAAATCTGTTTTGTAGCTTTGAAATACACTGATAAACACCAAATGTAGGTGGTGATTAGAAAGTCACATGATGAACCAGAGCCAATCACAAGCAGCTTTTAAATATGAACATATATAGAAGGAGCTCAGTGTCCTTCACACAAGCACTAAACACCATCATGGTGAGAATCATTAAACTCAAATATGCAATAAACATTAGTTTAACAACATTACATGTGACACACAACCCTAATAAACATAACTGATAAAAAAAAAAGTTATTTCAAAGAAAAAACATTAAATTCAAACAAAATTTGAAATGCAATGCAGGGAATTCTGGGAATGTCAGTTTACGTTTTTCCCTGTAAATTTTACAGGAATTTACCGTTAACCATTTAAGAGTTTTTTCCTGTAGCATTTTCACAGTTTTTAACTGTTAAAATCACAGCCATTTTGTACAGTGTAGTATTCTGAAATTATTAATTTAAAAATAACTATTTTATTTGATTTTTATTTGAATGTATTCTAAAATATTATTTATTCCTGTAATGGCAAATCTGAATTTAAACCATTATTAATCCAGTCTTCAGTCACATAATGCTTTAGAAGTCATCCTAATAACCTTATTTGAAGCTCAAAAACTTTTTAACATTAATGTTTAAAAACAATTGTGCTGCTTGATATTTCTGTGGAAACTGTGATCATGTCAAGATTTTTAATGAATAAAAAGTTCAAAAAAAGCAGCCGTTTTTGTAACATTATAAATGTCTATACAGTGATTATGTTTGTGACCCTTCACTTTTGAGCAGTAAAACTTACAAAAAATTACAAACATAACCTTACAAACTTTAATACTAAAGCTTATGCTTTATATAAACCAAAGATGCTTTTTCCTCCAAAGGCTTTTTAAATTAAAATGTAACCGAGCTGAATTTATTATGTCTTATCTGATTTTGATCTCACTCGGTTATGAAAAAGTATTATTATTTTTACAGATTGGGAAACGGCAGTTTGATATCGTAACTCTTTTCATTCGCTTCAGAGTATTATTGATTTTCCTTCCAGCAATCCACCTGTCAAACCATCTGTAACCCAACAGAGACTTCAGTCAGTCAGGAGGCTGGTCAAACAGCCGTGCGGTGTTGGCTCTGTACAGTAGCTGAATGGTTTGGAAGGCATCCCAGTAATGAAAGGGTAATGCAGACACTGCACTTCTCAGAGCATAGTGATGCACACTTTTGGGGCCATCAGCTGTTGATATGCACGCGTGTACTTTGAACCAGCTGCATACCCATCATGTCTAAGTGTGTATGCCCTCTGGATGCATGAAATGCCTTCCCCTTTCAACCAATTAAATTTGCTCATATTGCATTTGGTAATTGATGTCACATTATTGCTATGCTGGGGGACCGCACAGGATGATGAGGGTTCTCAGTGGAAATTAGCTCATTAATACAAATCAGTGTATGAATGGAACCATGGGAGTTTCTCTTGGCGAGAGAAAGATAAAGATTGAAACAAAGAGAAGAAGACAGATACTATATTTGAGCCAATAAAATGTCTCTGAATCTTGCTGAAAAATTACTCTCCCTCGGGCCTTCCAAGATGTAGATGAGTTTGTTTCTTTACTGGAACAGATTTCGAAAGAATCACTTTCTCGCGAACGGATCCGCTGTAGTGAATGGGTGCCGTCAGAATGAGGGTTTCAACCGCTGATAAAACGACCACAGTTCATCAGTTAACATTTGGTAAAGTGAAAAGCTTCATGTTTGTTAGAAACAAATGATCCATAATTAATGAACTAGTCCATCCCCTGTTGTCCTCTCACATCAAAACCCAATGACATACTGTAGTTATTTATAACTGTTTTGGCTTGTAAACAGTGCTTGATCCGTGCATATTTCTCTCCTGATACAAAGGCTGGATGAAAGGAATATTATGAATAGAGGATGTGTTTTTTTTTAGCTGGAAGCATCTGTTTGAAGTTAAAAATGTCTTAATGAATCTTGACAGAGGCTGTTCATTTGATTTGGACATGAGAGATTAAAAATGTTTGATCACAGCATCAATGAGACAATAATATATTATTATTCATTATGATTTAGTATTTTGAAATCAACTGGGATCATGCCCTCCCTCCAATTTGGCCCAGCCTATGTAAATTTGCTGATGTCGCATAACACAACATGCGTTTGTCTTGTTTGTGTTGGAAATACAATAGCCATTTAATTACCAGCAGGGTGCCATCAAGCGTCAATGACATTAAAATGAATAGGATCCCATGTCACTGAGAGCCTGAGTTTATGCACATGACACCGAACAAGTGCCTGTGTGTGAGGTCATCATTCAATGTCGGCCAAAGCTGTAATTGTATCTCCGCAGTTTCTCTGGCAATAACGTTTAATGTTTGTAATGCCGCATAACACACGAACCAAAGCGCAACCCATCACTAGCTTCTGGGCATACTTCTCCCAGATGTTTTTGCCTTTTGAGAACAACATGTGGAAATTAAATTTGCCATTTGATGTTTTTCCCACACATTGATGTGAAAGTCTTTGTTTTACTTAACAATATGCTTTCTTTTTTGTTTCGGCCTAAAATATGGCTTCAAACGGTACAGCTGTGTTTACTTTTAAAGGTGCAGGCATTATGTGGACCTTGGTTGGTCTGTGTGTTTGTGAATACAGGCAGTTATTTTCCTTTCATAGAGAAGCTCTTGAGTGTGAACCTGTGTGAACCTTGTGTGTATGTACTTGCTTTCCATATTTACAGCCTGTATTTTGAACATGTATGTGCATTTGATGTTTGGTTTGGATTTGAGCTCTCTCTCTCTCTCACTCACATACACCCACTCTCTCTCTCTCACACACACACACACACACACCTGAGAGGCTTAACCAGATACCTTTTGTCAGATGTCCCCAGTGAATTACCTAAGACCTTCCACTGAGAATGACTTGCAACTTCATATTCCTCAGTGCATTCTGAGCTAAATTTACAATCTGCAAGTATTCTTCACTCAACAAATTATGCACTAACTGCATTACTAAAAATAAATACAAATTATTTGCATTAACTGCAAATAAAATATCTTGATGTTTTTCACTCTGAATATATATGAACTAGACCTATTAGATAATTGATTTTGAATATCAATACTTTATCATAAATTTAATTCATAAGTCTGAAAAATAAAGCTAAAATAAAAAACCACAACATATTTAAGGATAAATCAGCTAGTCATTATAGAATAAAACTTAAAGGGTGATCAGCACTGCAATGCAAAAAATAACTTATATGTTTTATATTTTATATTTAATTTTACTCTGTAAGTGTAATGTGAAGTCACATGAGATCAACAAGAAATCGGTTTACTTTGTACGGCTTAGTGTTCATTATACAAAAGATATTTGAATGTACAATGCCTCATTCAGAAACCTATGTGAGACTGTTGAAAAAAAATGCAATGTTTCCTTTTTTGGTTGAATTTGAATTGTTATCAGCTTATAGTTTTACACTACGGTTGAGGAGTAAGGCTCTTACAGATCAATGCTAGACCGTAGTTTGCCCTGTTTTCAGCCCCTGTGTTTACTCTTACCAATGCCACAGGCTCTTTGAATTCCCCCGAATGCACTTAAACCCTTGACTCTTTGCCTCCTAGCATCCAATCAGTGCTTAACATCAATGGCTGCTCCGTGAGGGAACTGTTGAACACAGATCACTACTTTGTCAGTCATGGTTGGAGGCTTTTTAAACTAATTCTTATTTGATGCAACAGCTTGTTTTTTTCACCTTTTTGCCCGTATAAATATTTATGCCTGGAACTGAGGAAAGGCAAGAGGATTGTATTTACGTTTGCTAGCTTTCATAGTATGTATAATGCTGTATATTTCACAAGCTACAAAGTGTGTGTAATAAAAGGACAAATTAAATCAATCAAAGTTGACAGTAAATTAAGACTTCTTAAAAAATGTATAAGACTTCTCTTTCAAATGTATGCTATTATTTTATGCTTTCTATTAATCAAAGAAAGTAAAAAAAAAAAATGTGGAAGCCGCACAAATGTATTGAGCAGCACAGCTGTTTTCATCACTGATAAGTAATGTTACTTTAGCACATAATCAGCATATTTGAATGGCCTCTGAAGGATCATGTGACACTGAAGACTGGCGTAATCGCTGCTTTGCCATTACAGGAAAAAAATAAAGTAATAAAGTATATTTTAAAATATTTTGAAATAGACGCATTTTTAATATTTTACAATATTAGCATTAGATAATTATTTATTTATAATTTATAAAATGTAAAATTGTTTTTAAAGAAGTTTCTTTATTACCTGTTACACTAAAGTTGTGTGTCTTTTCTTGATTAAATATACTCTATGCACATATGTCTTGTGTGCATAACTACTGTAATTTATCACATCACTTATTGTTTTGTCACAAATGTCTTCCTAGTCCTTTTTTATAGTAGCATGTATCGATTGGCCCATTTTTCTTAGTGTTTAACTATGGAGCTACCACTTAACTGACTTGTTTACTTCTTGTGTCTCTCCATTGGCTCTATGGACTTTGTTTGCATCATTTTGAGAATCTGTTTACCTCCTGGAATTAGCACTTTCAGCAAGTTAAACCCTTTTTAAGTGTTTGATTCATTTCTAGCAATCTTTCTCTTAGCACTAACAGTCCGTTTGCATCACATCCTTTTATTTCTAGTGCATTCTTTATGTGTTACAAGATTTAAATCTTACAAACATACAGAGACATATAAACCTCTGCAGAAACGTCTGCCAAATATGACAGCTGCGTGTGCATGTTCCACTTCGATTTGTACAATTCCCTCTCAGATTGAACTTTAGGTCTGAACTTTACCCCAAGATGTGTAATGCAAGACCTGAAACTCATACAAAGACAGCAGGAAGAGAAGGAAAAACATCCTTCTGGAACCTGAACATCTGACATATCGAATGCAATCTAAACAAATTAGCAACAGGAAATGATGCTGTGGAAACCTAAAGGTCAAATGGGTGATAGATTTAGTTGAAGGGTTCACAGAGAGTATGGAAAATGGCCTATTTTGTTCCATTCTGTCCAACGAAGACCCTTAAATTTCCTGTATAATTTACGCTGGAGTTTGAGCGTTAGTCATAACACATCAGCCTTCTATATTGCCTATGGCTCAAATAAAAGTAGGTATTTTTATACATTTTTCCTTCGTGGAATAAGCTGGGTGGTGAACTAGTGTGGCATCGTGTGGAAACTTTACAGAACAAACGCCCTTAATAGACACAGTTTCATACAGAAGCAGTTAGTAACCCTTACCTTCTCAATAAGAGACAAAAAAAGTGTCTTGCGTGTCTTTATTTTAATCTCTATAACCAAGAAAACATTCTCATTTGATTGGTCTTATATAAGTGTCTGTAAAACGTTGGTCACACAAGACATACGCTTGTGAAAAGCTCGGAGAAACCACAACTTTTGTTTATGAGAAGGGACTGGCACGGCAGGGACGGTCATTGTGTACAATTTGCATAAATATGTGTGTGTATGTGAGTTTGCACTGCTCACATTCTTTTGTATATGAGTGTGTGCATCACTGAGTATGTCTATGGAGCTTCGGTATAGGCTTGTCTCTGAGTGTGGATTGTTTGTGGCCTGCCCTCTCTCTGTGCGCTTTTCCAAGGGGGAAAGTCTTGGACAGATGCCTACATACAGAGCCTCAAACCCAGCCAGTGGCATTCAGACCCTGGCTCTTCCAGGCTCCAGTTAGGTTACATCAGCCTCAGAGGGAGCACACAGCTTCTTAGTGTGCCAGACAAACAGGGATGGCGCTGGGCTTATTTTGTGGTGTAGAGGATCTGCTGGCCTCTGGAAGTCAGTTAGTGTGGACTGTGGCTGAGCAGGTGCTGAGGAGATGCTACAGTGATGGGCTTGTGCCTTGTAGGAGGTTCCTGCAGACATGGTGTCATCTGGGAGATGTCTACCAGGTATGAGATGTCTACATGTCTTGTACACTACTATTCAAAGATTTGGGGTTATATATATATAGAGTTTTATATATTATTCAATACACTTGCCATCAAGGGTGCATTAAATGGATCAAAATTGACAGTAAAGTTAATTTATGATGTTGAATATGATTCTATTTAAAAAAGAAACCTGGAAAAAATGCATGTCGGTTTCCACAAAAATACTGTTTTTAGTAATGATAACATTAATAATCAGATAATCGGATTTCTGAAAAAATTCAGCTTTTTTGTAATTGAACTAATATTACTGTATTTTTGACCAAATAAATGCAGCCTTGGTGAACTTTCATAAACAAACAACAACAAAAATTCATATTAACCCCATACTTTTGAGCAATAATGCAAATCAGTAAATTAAAAGGTGTGCTAGCCAAGAGTAAAAATATGTCTGATGTTGGTTAAATTCAGTGAAATAGACTAGTAGCTGCTTTATGTAATGAAATTGGGATTTTAGCTAAACAATGGAAATAAAATGTATCCTAAAAGTAGCCTGTATTAAGTATTATGAAGCCGTGTGCTAGCTTATGTGAGGAACAAACCTAATTGGATTTATTATTCAATTAAACTTTTACTTGACAGCTGCTGTCAGTCACCATTCACTTTCAATATATGTAAAACTTCTTTTTGCGTCATGGAAGATAGAAAGGCATATGGGTTAAGAGCAACATGAGGGTGTGTAAAGGATGACAGAACTACTCCAGTAAGATTAGTTGAGTTGGATTGAGAGTAGTCAAAATATGACTGTAAATAGTCCTTTTGGACGTTGTCATAGCAATATCTGGTCAATTCATTTACTTTTCATGAGTGTAAGCGTCACTATTTCTCCTCTCATTGTTGTGCTGTGGTCTGTCTGATGTCATTGTTTCTAAAGAATGCTGGTCTAATAACCTTAAGCTGGATTCAGCCATTCATGGCATCTAATATATAATACACTGGTGTAGCTTGTTCAACAGATGCTTGTTATCCTCGCAGAAATCTGAATTGGTAAACCATCATGAGCTTTTCTATATTTTAAAGTTGTTTGTGAGTAAGTGTAGTAAGTGTCTAAGTCTTTGTGGAACTCTGTGGAGACAGATGTTTACTGACCATGTGTTAAACATTTGTTAGCTTACTTGCTTAACGTACTTTCCGTGAATCAGGAGTAAATACGGATATTTGTTTTTCTTTGTCAACAAACGATCAGTAATAGGAGGTCCTTCATCAAAAAATGCTGTAGTCATTCTCAGCAGTTCTATATTAAAATAAACGAAGGCTGCCCAGTTATAGCAAGAATGAATAGATTTTGTAATTGTGATTATTAATACATTCTTAAAATATATATTAAAAAACTACTTTTGTGGGGAAAATGGCATGCCATAGACTAAATATGGAAAGCAAGCTGATTAGTATTTCAGTGGTCCCTTCGCATAGCATTTTAAGAGCAAACTGACTGTGTAGACTGTAAGGTGATGTTTCACTGTACAGTAGGTCACTGTGAACACTAACAAATTTAGCAAAGTCTCATTTGTTAGGACTGGTTTCTATTAACTGTTTGGCTTCTTGTCACTTCAGATGACTGACTTGTCCATGGTTGCATTATAGGTTTATTCAATGCATCATTTTTTCTTATCTCAAACAAAAACCATTTGTCTACAGCATGCTGACACCACTCTTTTCCATATGGTGAGCTGTGAAGCTTCACAAATGTCCCAGAAAGCACAATAAAACTGTACAGGAGGTCGATACTATTCTAAGTTTGTTAATGATCATGGTCTGAGCCAATATGATGTGTGACAAACTGATCAAAATGTAACTAGCCAGTTTTATTTGTGTTCCTTCAGTCAACTTTATTGAGAGTCACACCACAGTTGAATGATATTTATACATCCAGACAGATCTTCTCTCCAGATCCTTTAAGTTTTTGATGTGGTTTTAGGACTGGTAGGTCTGAGTCATTTCATCCTTTTGTTTTTTGTTTTTTGTGACTCACCCTGAAGACAGCATTGTTTGATTAAGATTGGACTTGAAAATGACACTCGGCCATAGCAGAGGTTAAGGGTCTTCAGGTCACAGATGATGCATGTGACTGAGTAAGTTTGTATACTGACTGATGTTTTAAGTACTATTTTTAATAAAAGCTAGTTGTAACTGTGTCCACAAGCTTGTGTATGTTTTTGGAGAATGAGTATGGGGCTTTGTTTGAACTCAGGGTGAATGACCTATATGTCCAAGAGCATTCCACGTCACATGACCCTCTCGTTTTGCATGGTCACTCATTCCCTTCCCCCACTGACACATATGTAGGCTTAATTCACACAAATATTAGCAGGCTAATATAACAGCCACTCGGTGATGAGCTCATTGTCTGACAGCACGCAAAACTAGTGAGATCTCTGCATGAGTAAATCTATACTGGCAGGCAGAAAATACATAAGTGGGTGTTTTTTCAGGGATAAGTGGAGGGCTTTTTGTGGGGGGCAAGAAAGTCTTAGGGGGCAGGGAAGCGATGCTGCATTAAGCTTAAATAATGCTGATGCTGAGTCTAGTGTAGAGCACTTTCAAGAGCATTGTTTTTGGCAAGATAAAGTTCAACTGAAAGCCATTGAGGCTTGCTGCATTGCCGGTGGAGCAGATTTTTTTCTAATGTATGCTAATCGTTGACTGCTTTGGTATTGATCTAATCAAAATGTAAATATTAAACTCAACATTAAGCTAAGAAAACACTGCCTAAGGATGGGTTTCAAGTAATGTTCTCCGTTTAAAAATGAATTTGAACAAGTTTTATGAAAGCATGGTTTTAAACGTTCGTCGTGCTGGGGTATAGCCCTGCATAGAGTTTCTATAGTGACTAATCCAAGCTTAGACAATGGAGCCTGTGTAATTAACAACACCAATAATTCTCTCCATTAAGACAGCTTAAATGCAGGTCCTTGTTTTTTATAGTGACTGACACTCAGATTTTACTCTCTTATTTAGTAGTAAGCTACTTATTATAGCTCTTGTTGGATCACGATTTCATTTAAGAAATATATAAGTGTTAACAAAATCTAAAATAATTATACTACATTATAAAAACACAAAAAAATATGAGTCTCAAGAAAGTTGGTTGATGATAAAGTGGCTAATTTTGGTTAATTAATCAACTGTTATCTGTACATGTACACTGGTGGATCTGGTGAAGCGAGATAGTTTGGTTCTCATTAATTAAGTAGAATCCAGGCATGCTCCATGTTGAATCCTCAAGCTTATCACCATTTTAATGCACAAAGGAGAAAAGTTAATTACTGTATGTGTGTTGACAATTTTGCAATTGATTTAATGCAGTATTAAAAATGACTTGATTATAAATAATTATGGTTATATTATCGCGATGAAGCGTTTTTGAACAGTAAAAAGATTTGTAGTTTGGAATTTCACATGACTATGATTCACTCAGATTATATTGAATTCTGTTAAGGCTCAGTCTTGTGCATAAAGGGCTCTCAGCTATGCAGCTGCGCAGCCATTGTGTAAGAAAACATGATGTAAACCGCGAAAAATAAATATCAGCGTTGTACTAGACATGGTGAAGAGAACAATGTGTCCTTACAAGTTCAGGTTTACATCAGTTCACTTTTTTTTTTTTTAGTCTCTCTCTCTACCTCTTTTACTCTCCCTCTTCCATTCTAAATCAAATGCTTTACCCAAAACAAATCAGTATATAAGTAGTACTTTAATATGTATGCATGTAATAAGTAATAAGTGTAATATGTAATAAGTATTAATATGTGTTGTTTATGTAAATAATAATAAGATAAGAATTATCTTCATAATTTAGTTTTTCATCTTGACTTTGCTGACTGCTCCTGAAGTCACCCAGATAAGAGGCTGCCAAGATCACATCTAAATCCAGCTGACTCTACATAGAGATCAATCTTCCCAATGGGAAAAACAATCCAATTTATTAACCCAGTATCAGAGGACACACTCTTCACATCATTAGATTAGTGTTTATAAGTATAGCAGTAGGTTATGATGATCTTTAAATCTGTCCTAGAGGTCATAGAGGAGTACGTTCAAAATGTTACACACACATATACAGGGTCAATAAAAATGTTAAATACGCTACTATTTAAAGGTTTGGGGTTGGTATAATTTTTTTTTAAATAAATTATGCCAATTATGCTGTATTTATTTTTTAAATATGT
>JAUMHP010000096.1:3832430-3856717 GCA_032361065.1 Enteromius trimaculatus | reverse complement strand
GACAACACGTTTTTGTGTGAGTGTGTAACCGTAGTGTGCGTAGTTAACTATGCGAAGTGATATGGAACTGTAATGCGTTCAAGAGAGCTGCCCGGAACTACGTTCGCCGTGCGTTTCCCTGACAGTTATTGCACACCTCAGAACGTTCGTCGGCCAATCAGATTCAAGCATTCAACGGCCCCGTAGTATAAATTTCAATAACATGCACATAAAGAAACTAAATATTGTACAGCACTGTTCGCTGTTCCACTGTTTGAGTCTAGTATATAAATCTGACCATTTTACTGTTCCAAAAGATTTATATTTTAAATAAATGCTGCTCTTTTGATCTTTCTATTCATTAAAGTACCCTGGAAAAAAATTGTGATGTTCTGCATTTTAGATTTTTCTAAAGTTTCACGTGACACTGAAGAGTGGCTGATAAAAATTCAGCTTTGCCATCACAGTGATAAATTACATTTTAAAATATTAAGATGTAGTAATATTTCACTCAATATTATTATTTTTACTGTATTTTTGGTCAAATAAATTGCCTTGGTGAGACTTCTTTTGAAAACAACTCATTCTTTTCAAACTGTAGAGGATGCCCAGTTTTTGGTTAAAGATAGGTAGTTCAGGCGAGTACATTTTTTCACTGATGTTACTTTTTGCTGGCAAATATTTAGGCAGTGTGGTCGAGCAGTTCTGGTAGCAGTGTATCATTACTGATAGCATCCTTTTATAGTGCAAGTGGGCTTAGGATACAGCAAGCCTTCAGAGCTTCTCTTCCTCTGGTTTCTGTTATTTCCATGTGGATGAAGGCTCCCAGATCTCATAAAGCCTGAGCGGTTGCATTTGGAGGCCCAGGACTTTAAAGTTTATGTGGGAAGTTGGAAGACCCCCACCTCTCTCCATATAAACCTCTCCTTCTCTCCACTGTAAAGACTGCATAGATGTTAGAGGAGAGGGAGTGGAGACATCTCCCGTTGGCAGGCAATAGGGCGTCATGCAGGATGCTGATGTCATCTGTCTGCAGTTTATGTCAGGAGAAACCAAGCAGGGTTTCTATTAGAAGATCACCCTCCATACGTTGTAGTTTTATAGAGAGAAAATAGAAAGATCAGGATGCCACTTTTAAAATAAACAGTGAAGACTTAATTAAATAATACTTGATTTTGAGGAACCTGAATTCTAAGCAAAAGTTGCTTTTGGTTCAAGGGCATCGACTTCAAATGACCCATTTCCCACTGATTTCCTTGCAATGAGGGTAGGTGTATTCTTGAAAAAGCTGACACATGGTTTTAACTCCTCCATGCGTCGCTTGTGCTGGGTTAAGCATTTGCCCGCCCTTCCTTGCCAACTGTTTGATAGTACAGACAGCATAATGAATTCCAGATTGCTGACAAGGCATTGCGGTCTCAGGGCACCAGCTTACTGCATTTTACCACATCATCAACCCAGCCTGCTAGATTTATACCTACAAACTTATTATAAATTGCTGAACTCCAGAACCAACTGGCTTGGAAAGGGAAGTGCGCAGGGAATATATTGGTGCTTTGTCAAGCAAGGTATTAATGGGCCGATAAGCAGGGTTGGAAAGGTTTTACATGCTATCAATTCTGTAACCCGTTTCCTTTTGTTTTCAATTAATTTTCTAAGTATTCTGAATCCAATGTTATGGCTTTACATTGTTCTGCGCACTTAGAAAAGTTCTTGCACTGTTTTCTGAGTAATTGCTTCATGTAAAAACAATATTGCATACTTCAGCCTCAAGACATCTTTGGAACAGATCAGATTAAAGCTTGCTGGAGCAGATCTGATGTCTGAAAGCCCATGACATGAGGGTTTTCAATAACACTGCTGCTGTCCTGTTTTATGAATTCAGGTGTTGTTCTTTGTTCTATCAAGATGGTGCCAGTTCTATTTTGTGTAGTTTTGTTGTAGTTAGTCAAAATGTGTGGCATCCTGAAGGGATAGAAGGGAAAAAATATTTCATTGTTTACTCACCCTCATGCCATTTCAAACCTGTATGTCTTCCTTTTTTCCATGTAACACCTAAGAATAAAAGGATGTACTAGATGGAGTTTGTCCATGCAATACTTTAATTCCACAGAAGATAGAAATCATACAGCTTTGAAAGAGCATTTTTTTATTATTATATTTTATTAAAAATATAGAACTTTTACTTTTAATATGTTTTTAAATTGAACAGCATTTTGCTTTACCTGTGAATTCAGGTCACAGACTTTGACATTAAAGTATCGTAATCTCTCCACTGAGATAAGATGCTATTAGCTTAAGCACTACATCATCACTAACTTCAGCTTGAATTTGTAACCTTGCTTGGGAAAACTCTGTTTTACATTTATGGCTAATCTTAATGTAAAGGCTCTGAGTGACTATAAAAAGGCAAGCCAAGATTTTTATAGTTGTAAAATAGAAAAACGGCACATCTGGTAATGAAATGTAATTTAAACACTGATTGGTTTGAAGTGTAAGAGTTGTGAGGTGGGAGCCCGTTTATCTAAAAAGGAATTCCAACAGGATGATAAAAGATAAAACTAGTGTGCTCTTCAAACATCAAGAAGCTCTTAGAAGAAAATATTCAAACGTTGGTTATCAGTGAGATCGCTTGTCACCTGAGAGTTTTATTTCAAAAGAAAGATATCTGCTCTCCTCAAACAAGCATAGTTATCTCTTAAATCACACCTTGTTTTGCCCAAACAAAAATGGCTTCTACAGAATTAAATCATTGTGATTTTTCAGGTTTGCCACTTCATTCATAAAAAACATATCAGTATATCAATATTTCAGTGAGATACATAATACATAGATACATTACTGTTAATCTTTTTTTTTATATGGAAATTGATTTGTTTATAATGTCAGAAAACACATCAGCCCCGCACTTTCAATGCCTAAAAGGACATTGATTTTAAGCATGAAATGTTTAAAAAGACTTTTATGAAAATCACCTACATATTAATGCTATAGCCTGGTTGCCCCCTAATATATACTATAGTTTATTAGTTGCTTACTTGCATCAAAGAAATGAAAAATACATGATGAGGAGACAATGTTGCCCACTTTCTGTTTAATCGAAAACAAAGAAAGCACTAGTTTATCGAAAAATGATTAATATTAATGCAGCCTGCTTACTGTTTTATCCCTGACACATTCATAATTATCTCCCAGTGTTCTGTGTGCAAGCTTTTTGCATGCTTGAATGATTATTGGGCTTATATTTATGATTTGGTTTATTGATAAACATCTGATTTGTCGCCTAATGCTTCAAATGAACAACTATTAGTCGAACAGAAAAATCTTTAGTCGAGAGCAGCCCTGTTGGATACTATAATTCTATCTAGTTCTAGGCTACCTAGTGTTTATTTCTGAAATGTTTCAATCTAACATCCTGTCATTGTTTTCATTTTCAGTGATGAAAACACAAGATCAGACTTAAAAAAGCTTCCAGCTTTCCCCACTGCGGTATTGAAGGAGCACCCATCATTAGCATTCTGGTAAGACTGCATTTTTGTTTCTGTAGTAAATAAAGGAAGCTTTTGTAATACAAAATTTTTGTGTCAAACACAGTATTCATGTAGGAAGAAACTTGATTGCATCCATCAGGTTTGGAATAATCTTGAAAAATGGGCAATGCTATTATTAGTTAAAGACCAATAAAATATTGTTTACATCAGCATGAGATTATGTGCATTTATTTAAAACTCTGTATTTGCAACTGTATTTGGACTCTTAAAAAGCTGCACGTTTTGGTTTAGCCAGGTGTAATGTGCAAGCTGCAGCCTGTTTATTTCAAACAAACCTTGTTGATTAACTTGCTTGTTAATGATGCCTGCCCTCTGGCTTCTGTAACGCTAGACGTCTAGATGTTGAAGTCTACCACCTTAAAAGGATTGATGTGGCAGCTTTAATCAATGCCTATTGACTGTGGGGAGCAAAAACAGTAAACCAGTTAACAGACAGCAATTATTGAAGTGTGTGAGTGGGAATGAGTATGTGAGGAAACAGCTGTGCGTTAGTGCAAGTGTTTAACAGACAGCTGTGCAAGTGCATGCAAAAGCAGCTGTGAGTTTATATACATTCAAATTGCCTATATGTTCTAAGTTTATTGGTGTGCAAGTTTCCTGTAATGCTCATCTGCCATATTAATTTCCTTTTTGTTTTTTCCCAGTAATAAATTAATACTTGGTTACAATATGTATGTGTGTTTGAGGAACCGGTTATTAGAATAATTGCCTCAAATTGTATGTGTGTGTGTGTGATTCACAGGACAGCCAGACAGATGGCATTTCACACATGGGTGCACCTGGTGTAATATCTGACTAGTTAATAGTCTGACTAGCCACGTCATTTAAATGGCACATTCACATGTTGGTCTTATGCTCAATTGCCGTTTTGTTGCACTTGTGCAGATGGTAACGCTTCTCTCTCTTGCCCTCTAGTGAAGATAAAGTAATCGAGCATTACAAGAAGCTGAAAGGCCTCAGTCGTGGACAGGCTATCATACGGTAAGCACACTGATCAGTTACATGTCTTGACATAGACAACCTCAAGGAAAGTAGGTGCAGGGACTACAAGTTAGAGCCTGTTGAACCTCTGATAATTGCTCCAAGGTTGTTTGTGGAAAGGCGAAACGGAGTAATTAATTAGACCACATCACTGATAGTGACTGCTTTCAACTGATCTAGCCACACTGTGTCACTTTATTTTTAGCTCATTGGGAAGAGACAAGGTCATTTCTGTCAACTTGATTTGTGCTGCTGCTTTGATATATTGACATTGTCTCTCACTGTGAAAGCACGGAGCGCAATCAATTGCAGGACTGCTGTCAGTGACACATTATTGATGATTTACTAGGGTTAAATGTTGGCTTTTGTCTGAAACTCTCTTTTTAACTTTCTGTGCTTTACTGTTCTCAACAGATATCTGACCTTAGTTGAATCCTTGCCTGCATATGGAGTTCATTACTACAAAGTGAAGGTGTGTGATTTTGATTTATTATGTGATATTTTAGGAAATACAGAACTAGACATAAATACTGGAGCTGCCATAATGAATATGTCCTTTGATTTATGGTTGGTTAAATAATTAACCGGTGGTAAAAATGTGTGTGGTCTAATTATAATTGTGCTGAGATCATTAGAAATGTCTTTCAGAGATCAGACAGTGCTGTTAAAATACTTGCTACTGTATGTGAATGGCTATGTAGGTTGGACCCATTTGATCTTTTGATTTCACTACCATTGACAGACAAAGCAGTAATTACCTTTCCATTTAAAAAAAAAAATATCTCATCCCTTTCACAGGACAAACAGGGCATACCGTGGTGGCTGGGGATTAGCTACAAAGGCATTGGCCAGTACGACCTGCAAGACAAGCTCAAGCCACGAAAGGTTTGCTTTTTTTTCCGCTTTCTTTAGCAAGTAACAGTGGTGAAACAAACTTTCTTTTTAGGTTCTCAGTCATAATTTATGGGTGGGTTCATATGAAATTCTCAATATCACTATTTTAGACCATCATGGAAAATGAACATGTTTCCACAATAATATTAAGCAGCACAACTGTTTGCAACATTGATAATAACAAGAATTTTCCTTGAGCACCACAGCAGCATATTATGTGGTAATGATTTCTGAAGAATCATGTGTGACTGGGGACTGGAAAAAATGCTGCTTAATTCAGATTTGCCAAAAAGACAAAAAAAAAAAAAAAAATTTAAGCCGGTTTACTTGTTGCAAATTATTATTTTTTGTCCAATTATTTATCTGCTCTAGATTGAGACGGAGCATCCCATAACTCAAATTGTAAACAATGTTTCATATTTAAAACTCTTGTTCAGGCTGCCTCTGATGTGATGCCTGTGATAGCAATAGCCAATGAGAGCGAGCAAGCAATACCTACCAGATGTTGTGTGCTTCTATAGCTGAAACTTGGCAGCCACAGAAATGCCATAAGAGCAGTGAAGAACATCAGTCATATTCTTTTTTTTTTACACTTCGTTTTTCACTGTGAAATAAAATGCATGCTGGAAGAGCCAGCAAACATTGATTATTCTTCATTTGTATTTCTTCTCTAGTCACGTTTGATCTCGCAGGTCTCAGTGAGATCTCGTCACTGTGAAATTTGCCCTGAAATCATCAAGTGTGAGGTCTCGCTGTCTGTTTGAATTGTCTAGTGTGCATGTTTAGAAGATTATAAAGCTAGAAATCTGCTGCTGTTTTCATGATGTCTCCCGATGGTTTTAAAAGGGCTTAAGATTTGACAATCATCCAAAGTGTGGTCAGCCTTAGAAAGTTTTTCAGTTGTTACACTATACATTGCTTTTACTGTTTATTTGATCAAATAAATGCATCCTTGGATGGAAAAAAATACTTTTTTAAAAGAACATTTAAACAGTAGTTTAGAATTCTTCTTGTGGATCTATATGCTTCCAAGTGCCTAAAAATCTTTTGAATATCTTTCGCATTTGATGACTATAAGCTGGAAAATCCTGTTCTTGGTTCTTAGTAACCCGGTACTATGTGAGCACACCAGTATTGGTGTGCCTCTTCTGTAGATATTTCCTATCTATCATTTTCTGTTCATTGACATTTTTAATGAACATGCTCATTTATCATGTTTTTATCACATGTATGTCTATGTAAGATTAGTAACCATCGCTCTTTTTTATGAGGAGAGCTTCTATATTTCACCCCAGCCTCACTCATTAAAGTGTCTGTTAATTGGCAGCCATTACACCAGTGCTTTGTAGGATGCAGCTGGGTGTGTATGTATATTCAGCCTTGTTCCAGAGTGTTAATGGGCATGTCCCATGTCTGAAACCCTGCTGCATGGCAGCAATGAACACCAGCCCCTCCCTTTGGAGCGTGTAATTAGAGCTTCACTGGGAGCAGTGTTGGGCGGCAGGGGCTGAAACTGGAGTGATGCCTGCAGTGTGATGTCTGAATGGGGATTGGCTCTGTTAATGGAGCCCCAATGAGCTCTTCTCCTGGTAAAGGCATCTACAGGGTGTTTACGGGAGTAAATATCTTCCTTTTTATCTCTACTTTTGTCTTAACAAATATTTAATGCGGTGGCACCATAGTACATATTATCATGTACTTTAAGACAAATGGACTACAATTTTTTTTAAGTTGTCCAAAAAAGGTAATACAATTGGATATCTTCTCTCTTATTCCCTCTCTCTCCTTTTTGTGTCTTTTTTCCACTTTTTTTGAAAGTACACTAGGCCCTGTCAAAGTGCAACCCATCATCTGGCCAGTATTGATTGTGCTTCCTGCCAAGGAGGGCAGTCTTTGTATCCACCTGCCCCCCAATCTTCTTCCAGAACGCCAAGCTCATTATGCAAATCTGACCGTCATTGTGCATTTCACTCAGCCCAGACAATTGATCAAGCAATAAAACACAATTAGCTCAGCAGGGGGCCATAGAGGAAAGCGAGGGGTCTCGCGGCTATAACTCCTCCACATGCAAGAGCTGTTGGGGGTCTGCGGTATTAAAAGCTCTGAAACTTTTTGTTTGAACTTTCCCGGGCTCTGAACTGATGCCCTATGAAAGAAGTAAATGAAGTGTATTTTGCATTATTCTTGATAAACATGAATTCGAAAACCCATATCGATATATGCTCTTGTGTGTTAGTTTCTATCATTGGGTTATCCTGTAAAGCAGGGTTTATTGATATCTGTGCAAGGGACCACCTTGCCAAAAAATAAAGATGGCAATATAGTTAAGTATCACAACCCATTTAGATTATGTGGGGAAAAAATGTGATATTAGAACAATAACCTGTTGTTTGCTAACTTATTAGGTGGGTGTTCTAAAGCCAAAGCAGATTAATAAAGTATTTGACTTTATATAATATTTGCAATGTATGAAAAAACATTCTTAAGATCCGATCAAGTGTATAGCAACACCCCAGCAAGGTAGTGAGATTTGCACATGCAAACACACATTTCTTTCTAAACTGTTTTTACTATTTATTTGTGGTTATCTCCAGAGGGGTTATGTCTGTATGGGTGTCTTATGTCTGAGAGAGGGTGATGCAGAATATGTTTGAGTCATCATTCTGAGCTGACAATTGTGTCTGGATTGCTCATATTTGATCATGTGTATTGGTGGTGTCTGTTGCGGCTCCTGCTATACTTAAAATACTTCTGATTGCCTTACCTTCTGAAGAATTATTCTTTTTCACTTCAATCTGTGCTTTTGCACAATTGTTTTGTGGCAAAGTTCACACAGCCAGTGTGACAGTTCAGCTCCTACAAGTCGCAGTTTCATTTAAAAAGTTGTTGTTTTTAGTCCTGATAATTTTGATCAAGTTTTAGTTCACTCTCATCATATATCTGTGTTAATATAACTATCAACCGCTCCAAAAAAGGACAGACAACTACTACCGCTACTGTGTGAACACAGCAGGTCTTGAAGATCTAGTGACACATCTTGAGGGTGTGTTCATATTCATAACATATTTCTACACTGCATCATCATTAGCCCAGTAACATGAAAGAGTTTTAAGGTGTGTACGATTATAAAATACTACTTTCACACATCCAGATTAAGCATGAGCTGGTTTTTAGATTAGCGTAAAAATTGAATGCACTGGTATCGATACTACTACTAAACATATTCGTATCACATGATACAATTACAGGATCAGGGATACTTAAAAATACATCATCTAAAGGGTTAGTTGATTTTAATGAACTATTTTATTAATTAATATTTAAAATTATTTTTGTTTAGTGTAATTAACTATTTTAATTTTTTTTTAATTTAATTACATTTTCGTTTTAGTTCCTAACATCTGCAGACTTCCCAGATTTGCCTGCCTGTCTTGCTTTATCAGTCTGAGGTGTTGAAGATTGTTCCCATTGTATTTCCATTTGCATGCTCTCTCAATTACACCCAGACTTATCTTGTTATCAGTCATTTAATTGTCTAAAAGAATTATGCTTGAAAGCTTGTCTTGCTCAGCTTTTTAAACTGCTGCCGTTAGTAGATTTTTAAGAATGCCTTTATCGTTCCTAGTCATGGCTTTAAACGAGCTGATTTTGCACATTTCAGAGTCATAAGAAATACATTATAATGTGTAATTTCTTGTTCTGGTAATAAGATAAAGGCTTGACAAAAAAGTAATGCTTTGGGGTCATGTTTAGACTGCTAATTTTGAGTAATCAGCGCCACCTCTGGACTTCAACATATGAAGTACTATATATTTTTAGTTGTTTTTATTAAATGTCAAAGAAAGGTCCGTGAACTTTCCCATCGCCAGATAGTGAGACATTCCCTGTTGTCGTCGCATCAGTTATTTAGTCACTATGAGAGAGGCATGCTGTTTTCACCAGGAGGTGAAAAGTGCCATGGCCAGCCATTAATGATTACAAGGAAGTAGTAGATTCCTGGCATATTTGCCTTGGGAACCGTAAGGGAACGAGCATCCAAACCAACGGGTGAAGGATTACGATTCAGACTGTAAAAATGAGACACGACAGGAGAGGGAACACGGATTAATGAATAGCTGTAGGAGGGTGTTCATTATGATCAATGTTCCAAATCCCCTCCCAAAATGAAAGAGAGGAATAACATTTTATGTGTGTGTATTTCAGAGAGCGTAACCTGTTTGTCTGGTTGGACAAGGACGGGAATCAGGTATCAGAGGGAGGTGACCGTAGAGAAAGAATGAAGTTGTGAAGGTTTAATTACATGTGTGAGCTAGAGAGTTTCACAAAGGCGATTGCATAGTCGGCAGTCGGAAACGGAGAGAGACATTAGTACTTAAAGAGTATTCTAGCTCAAGGTGGGTAAAGAAAAAAAAGAGGTGCTAGTGATGTCACAGGAAGGGGGAGGGAAGGGGCGGGGCTCAATCGCTTGAAACTCTTGCAACACCTTTGGGTCTCTTCGAAAGCAGACAAGAGAGTATTGTTTGAAGAAGCCACAACCCTGTGGGAAACTTTAGATCAGGACTGTACTGAGCCTGTCGAGCTATCCAGGGACTTAAAAGGCTTACTAACTGAACTGGTAAGGTCCATTTTTTTTTATGTCTCTGAAATTAGAATAAGTTGACGTTAATTGTTTTGTTGTTATTAAACATAACTGTCAGAAATATTTCAAGTTTTTTTATGCTCTTAGCAGCCAAATCTGTTGTGCGATCCACGCTCGGATCATATTGTTCCTGTGTGTATTACTCAGAGCTGCATTCGAGCAGTACCTGGTGGGAAGCATTTATTAACATTCCTGGCAAATCCTCACCCTCACACACTGATAGTAGTTGGATATTGTACTTTCCCTGCCCTAAGCTCGGAAGATCTATGAAGGAGCTCTGGGTTAGAGATCTGAAAGGACAGTTCTCATGAGTGGCAGATGTTTTGGCCATACTTTTACCACAAACCTGTTTTTCAGTGGTCTCCCTTTAGGGTGAATTTGATAATAAGCTGTGAGCTAAGTGGATGCTTTGCTGCTTCAGTGTTTTAAATGTATTGGCTTCATACCCAAAGCAACTGTCTTGTGCTGTCAGCTGCATGTATCAATATCCATACTGTTTTTTGTGAGCGATTTCAGAGTATAGTGTTTCCAGGATGGAATTAAAATATATATTTTCTTGGTTTCACAGAAAATTAAATGCTAAAATACAGGGATGTAAATGGGTGAATGGGTGAATCTAAATAGGTCATAGAAATAAGTGCAAATCCAATTTGTAGGGATTATTTTTGTGATCGAGATATTTTCATGACTTTACACCTAATATAGTTCCTGTCTAACTCATTTCCTTTTTCTCTGTAGCTCTTTCTGTGGAAACAGCTTGAAAACCTGTATTTCCGAGAGAAGAAGTTTGCCGTAGAGGTCAACGACCCACAGAGGTGAGAGAGCAAAATAAATCAGTCACACTTTATTTTAAGGTCCAATTCTCACTATTAACAAACCATTAACTATGACTTTTGCCACTATAAACTCATAATTTGCTGCATATTAATAGTTGTAGGATTGGGGATGTAGAATATGGTCATGCAGAATGTGCTTTATATGTACTAACAAACACCAGTATGTTAATAATAGGCATGCTAATAAGCAACTAGTTAATAGTGAGAATTAGCCCATATACTAAAGTGTGTGTTACTGATAAATCTTTTCCGTTTTATAAACCTGAATGAGATCACCTGAAGCATTCTATGAGCACGGTTTGTGATTTGCTATGAATTATTTCTTTTCCTACTCACTGTAAGATATGGCCTTTGAATAGAAAGTAAATATTAGCAATGCAAAGCCTTTTGACGTAGCTAATGTGTTTCCAACGCTGAATTGCAGCAGTGAAGCAATCGGTCACTTCACGTAGTAGTAGTAATACAGGTTGGGGTTTCTCTGTAAATAAAGATGATATCACACAGGACATTGCAACAGTGTCACTAACCTCCTTTATAATCGGTCGGTATTATGTATCAGGTGACTGCTTCATATGGTGACACTGAATTTATATAATTAAAAAGCTATTTGGTTTGAATCAACCAGACTAATTTTTATTGTCGTTTTTAAATGTAGTGTTTTTACTGTTGTATCTATTTGTATTGATAAAACATAGGATCAAATGCATTGTTTGGCTTCATTGTGCACGTGTGTTAATCTACAGAAGAACAGCTTCTAGACGCACATTTGGTCAATCTGGTCAGGTCATCTACTCCTGGTATGCCAGCCATTCTCTGATCAAAACTATCTGGGTGATGGCCATCAGCCAACACCAGTTCTACCTGGACCGCAAGCAGAGTAAAGTGAGTATATATTTGTGCATCTTCAATTCATATTACTTCTAATTTCAGAATTGCGCAAATCAATGCTTTGTTTCTAGACTGAGAGAACGCAATTGAGTAATTGAGTTACTGGAGTAACCTCTTTTGTTTTACGTACCTAAAGGCTAAAATAACTACAGCAAGAAGTTTGGGTGATATTGCCATGGATCTCACAGAGACTCGTGCTCCAAGGAACAGTAAGCTGGTCAGCATGGAGAGTAAAGACAAGCTCATCATGGCCAGCAATGGAAGTTTGGTCTCTTCCAGTAAGACAGGCCTTTTCTCCTGTTCCAACAGCTTAATGGACTCATTTGTACTGATGTCATGATTGAGCTTGCTTTTTCTTTCATTCAGATTCTGGAGACAATGAAGTGAATGAGGAACAGAAGAAAGAGAAGATTGCAGAACTTAAGAACAAAATGGAGAGCATGAAAGAATTTCTGGCACTCAAGGAAGAAGAGCTAAAGAAAATTTGCCTCCGGGAAGCTGTTAGTAGCTTGTCATTTTTCCATATGCTCTTTCAACTGTGTCCGTTTAAACAGTCATATCTTAAGATTTTCTTTGCTTTCTCTTTTTGTTTGATCAGGAGTTGACCGGTGTGTTACCCAAGGAGTATCCTTTGGCACCAGGAGAGAAGCCCCCTACTGTTCGAAGGCGTGTGGGAACTGCTTTCAAATTGGATGACCTTTTCCCTTATGATGCGGTAGGCTGCCTCAATTGCTTTTCTCAAAAATAATCCAAGGGCTGCTGACATTTTGTGTACTTTTTTTACTAATTCAACTTTTTCCCTTGCAGGATCCTCATTTAAGAAACATGGAGAGCTGCTTTGCGCTCCAGAAGAAGATTGTAGAGGCAGCAAAAAAACTTGCCTATGAAAATGAGCTCTGTAAAACTGTGAAGAAGAAACGCAGGAGAAACCTTTTGGACGCTACCAAAAAACTCCAGGACATCGAAAATCAGATTAATGATTACAGAGTGAAGATTGGCAAGGAGCCCACACAAAGAGCTTCCGTCATCATTGCTGGTGCATATCTGGTTTAATAATTAGTTGTTATTTATAAATACACGTGTTGGCCAAAATGTGTGTGAAGCCTGAAAAACGTGCATGGTTATAGGGTGCTAGCAAACTTGCACTGTGTTGGCAGTCAAGGTTTGATGCTTTACTTGTGGTAATGGATTGTGGCATCAAGGAAATAATGCACATAGATCTATAATCTCTTTTGTTGTTGCAGATGATGTGAACCTTGACAGCCTTTCTGACTGCTTGAATTTGGAAGATGGTCAGTATTGTTAGATATAATGGACTCTAACGTTGTAGAATTTTTAAGCTGTCACTTTTGGCCAGTTTAATGCATTCTTGCAATATAAGATCTGAAAAGTATTCATCAAACATTTGAACATTTGAGTGTATAAACACCTATGCTACTTATCTCTGCAGGCTAGACTAGGTGGCTACCCTCTTAATCTTGTTAACTTGTTTTGTCTTAGACAAGCCATCCCAGAGACAACGTTCACGCTCGGTGCAGTATTCTCCACGTCCTAACTCGTCAAACTCCTTTGCTACATCATACCAATCAGATCCCACAGATCACGCCAATGACGACTACCAGGAGTGTGGCAGGTGAGAGTTCTGCCAGCCACAGCTTTTTGGGATTAAGCTTGAACACTGCTTACCTTTCCCTGCCTATGGTTGCTGTTTGCTTGTGTGCTTTGGAGCTAGTAGAGACCTGCGGACAAGGAATCAGCCGTGCATTCCAGCCTTCCCTTGCCCCGACTTCTTTCTTCACAATCTTCTCTTATCTGCCCAAACACTCACAGTGTTAAAAATAGTGCCCCAGGAATAAGCATGTCACTGCTTGACTGCAAAAACTCCGGCAATAATCACAAAGTGGGGGCGGAAGGGGCATAAGCAGGAAAGCTGCTCTGGAAAATCTCACAGGAACAACGGGCATTAATAGAATGTGCTAGTTAGGTGGAAGTTCATTGGGGGCAGACAACTGAAATCTGTCTGTAAAATGATATGGGATTCGGTCGCTTGCTATTTAAGCATTTGTTCCTCAAAAACCATTGAGCTTTTGTATTAGACTAAACTAGGTACATGGGTGGCATGGTGTGGAAAGTTTTTGTGTACTTACTTTGAGGTTTTGTGTGCGGTAAGAACTCCACCCATGAAGGAAGTTTGGTTTGATAAAGCATTGTTCTTATCTGTGTTCTAGATTAAATTATGGTGAAGTCCAAGAACCTGTGGCCTACATACACGAAGACACCTTATCAACACACAGCAGCCCCTACCGTCAACCCTCACACCAACCCTCTGACTCACGAAGCATGCCCCCCACCCCTCAACTTCCCCGCAACGCCTACAGCAGCATCCAGCTCAGGTACAGAGCACAAACAACCCCTCTTCATCACCCACCTACTAGTGTGACCCTTGAATGACTTTTAGGAAGGAATAACATCGGTGTTCCCAACATCTTGGAAAACATGTAAATTACAGGGATTTCCAGGCTTGAAAAGTCACAAAGAAAAACCCATTTAAATTTTGTAGTTTTGCTCTGTCCAAAAATATGTATTTGCTTAGATTTAGCTTTTTGTAAGTGTTTGTGCAAAGTAAATTGCCTACAAACCAATGTGAAACAATTATTGGGGTTTCAGTCATTTGAATTAATATTTTTACTTTCCATCCATTATTTAAATTGCTGTAATTGAGAATGTTTTCACAAATTATCTTGCTTCTTCCTATATGCAGCACTCATTTTCGGCAACGCAGTGGCAGTCTGGAGTCTCAGTCACAGTTCCTTACGGAAAGCGAACCATCCGAGCCCGTCTTCACCATATCTTCTCCTCGTCGTAGCAATAGCACTGAGATACTTGACGATGGTTCTTCTTACACCAGCCAATCCAGTGTGGAGTACTCTGTTCCCGGCTGCCATTCCCGTGCAAAAAACCGCCATCGGCGGAGGCAGGGCAACATATATGCCAACACAGGCAGTATGCCTAACTTGGCGCAAAACGAGACACGTGGTTATGCACCCCAACCTCGGCAACAACCAACCTCCACAGCCTATTACGTTACCGGATATCCACGGTACACCGAACCTGAGGTGTACCCAAATGGACCGTACATGTACGAGACTGAGATGGAAGGACACTACAATGTTAACCCATCCTACAGACATGACCCTCATGGAAACTATGGCCAGGACGAGATAGATGGTTTGGCTCATAACCTTTATGCCACATTAAGGCCGTCAAGGAACCGTCCTCCATCCAGGAATGAGAATATTGTCAAAAATATGCAAAGGGCCGAAGTGGTGGAACACTTGCGTGGTTGGTACCACCGACAGCACAGACAAGGGTATGATACCTATAGGGGACCGCAGCAGAACCTGGGCTACAGGACCATGTCATCGAGTTACGTACGCAGTGACAGTACAACTTCCTACTCGACAGGTGAGAACTGTCATGATTCGAACTTTGGATACCCATGACTATGTTGGTGTGCTGCCCACAAGGCTGTCGGTGCTGACAGTATTTTTTAAAATAATATTTTAAAAAAATTATATATATATATATATATATTTAGTTTTACATCAGAAATTTTCTTTACAATTTTGACATGCAATTTATATAATGTTCAATTTGAAAATTACATCTAAAACATCTGCCATAACAGTCAAATATCGCCCATTTAATTACCCTGGCCAGTCTAAAGCCTTGAGTGTTTTTGATGCTGTAATTTTTCTTCTGTCATGAACAGTAATATTATCTGCTTGAGGTTCTACTTCATTAATTTCCTTTATCTTAATTTCATCGCAGTGGGCTCGGGAAACTGGCACGGTCGACCAGTCATGGCAATGTCAGAGTATGATATGCCTCCCGCACACCATCAGTCCTATGGCTACAACACTGTCCATTACAGCCAACCGTTACACAGCAGGTACGACTCTTCTGTGCTCCATTGTCCTTTACTGATTACCTCATTAGCCTTTATCTGAACCATCGTAACCAAAGTTAAGCACTACCATCACAATGCCATTCCAAGAAGCTCATTACTGCTTTGGGTCTATAATGTCTCACTATTAAAAAGGTGAAAAATCTCATCTACCTAAATTGAATGATTGTCCCAAACCGTATAATAGAAGCTTGGGTGGGCTTTTTGACTCGGTCCACCAAGAATACCCTGTTAAACAGCGTTTATTCTAGATTTTTACTTTGTTTAAAGGCAATTTTAGTTTGGATAATGTATAATTTTCTTTTATGATGTTTTCCAAAGTGTACAAGATCTCTCACTGGGGCGGTACCCTTTCAAAAGGTATTAATATGTACCATGTTGGTAATAATTTGTACACTTTACTTTAGGAACTAATACATAACTGCAAGGTCCTAACATGCACCTGTTAGAAGTAAATTAGGTACAAAGGTGTGCCCTTTGAAAGAGTACCGTCCCAGTTCTAGCTTTTGTACCTTTTTCTGAGTGTGTCTAGCTGATATGCTACAGTTGTTTATGGGCATGTTCTAGCTAACAGCTTGCCTGACACCATGCATCTGGTTAATTCTGCAGGAGCGCTGGTGCAGTACCTGCTCTCACGCTTTGTTTTCCCTATGACCGTTCTTTCCCTCACAGAGGCTCCAGCTCGCACTCTAAACGTGCTTGGCACTACCCCGCCAACCCTCAGTACTATCCTCCTTATTTCTCCCAAGCTTGCTCTTCCTCCCTCCCTCCTCCTCCTCCTCCTCCTCCTCTTTCTCCTTCCTCCTCTTGCTATCAGATGAAGCAGATGGGTTTGTCCCCGCCTCAAACTGGTGGCGCAAGACATGCAAGAGTTAATAAAGCTTCATTTGCTAAGTGTAGCCCTTGATAGTAAGTAAAGCAGCAGCCGAGTGGGGTTACTCTGTCTGTGCTCAGCGTGATTTGTTGTTTAGTCAGCGTCTCAGGATGTCTGACTTGTTGTGTGTTGTAAAAGTACAACTGCATGGCTTCCTTTTTAAATGTGCTTGTGTTTCGTCAAGCAACCTTTTAAAGGAGTAGTTCACACTTGTGTACTCACCCTTATATTATTACAAACGTATGTTTATTCTTCTATTAAAAAGCTAAAATTTTGTAGAGTGTTTCTAGCATCTATATGTAACCATACTTTTCTCCTCACAAACATTTTTAAGAGTCATTTATTACATTTTTCCACTTTTTTTTAATTGGCTTCTTTTTTTTTGTTAAACTTTAGAACATTTTTCAGCAAGGATGCTTTACATTGAACCAAAGTGAAAATAAATATACTGAAGATGGTTGCTAAATATTACATTAAAATGTAACGAAGAATAAATGTTCTACATTGTTACATTTTTTACTGTATCTTTGATCACATAAATGCAGCCTTTTTATATGTATTGATTTTATGTATTATACATGATCAATAATAATATATCAAAAACTTTTTATATAGAAATGGAAAATAGCTGATGTAATAATTCCACAGGATACTATACAGCACCGTTTTACTAAGAAATGAGCCAAAAATGTATCTAGTTTCCGAATATTTCACACATTCAATATTTGTAAAGCAAATAAATACAAATGCCAGAAAAAAATTATATATGCAACATCATAAAGGGTGAGTAAATAGTCTTTTTTTGATTTTTGGGTGAACTATCCTTTAAGCATCAGCATACATCCAGTGGTCTGTCTCTGTTTGGCTGTGTGTAGTGAGCACACATGAACACTTATCTGACTGCTGCTTACCCTTCCTCCCAAACCAGCCCTGACCCCCATCTGGTGGCTCCGCCTCCTGACCCTGTTATGGACAGGTACCCACCCGAGTACGGGTGGATGACTCCGGGCAGGAGAAGCCTGTTACCAGCGCCTTTAGAGGTGCCTGGTGCTGTTGCCAGTGGTTATGACCCGGAATACTTTTACACTCATTTCTAGCGACACAGACAACACATAAAACATTGGTGAGATATAAAGGACTGGAATTGCCTCTCTAACTATAATGGCGAATCACTCAGGGGTTAACAAAACCAAAGTCTTTTCCACAGCACTTTCTACCGCTTACTCACTGGTGGTGGGATGATTGTGTGTTTGCTTCCAAAAAGGGTGAGGTCTCGTTTTGAGGGGAAGCATGTGACCCTGCACTGTTTTTGATTGCTGTGTGCAAGTTATGACTAGCATACGTGTGTGTTTTTGTATGGTCTGCTTCAGGTCTGTGAATGTTTAACACTGTTCAGTGATGTTGTGTCTCACTCAACCTACTTCAAATCTGTGATAAACGTGTTTAAACGTATTAATCAAAAAGCAAACATCAATATGGAAACCAGGCTTGTTTCTTGACCAGATATACTGAATTCCTTAGTCTGCAATGCTGCAAAACCAGCTGCACAAGGAGTCATTTTTGTAACGTTGTGTTACTTTGCAAAACTATTGACCGTGACTCTGGTTTTTAGTATATCTGGTATGTCATGTGCTACTGGGATTTAAAATGTAAAAAAAACAAATCAGCGTATTTGTCCTTATTTATTTTTTGTATTATTAGTATTAAAACATTTGACTCTTTTCTATTGTAGATCCTATATAGACGTGAACCACCACGATTCACACACGAGCAGCCCAATGGACAGCAGTTTCGACTCTGAAGACCAGCAGACGCTCTTTTGGCATGAGAACTCTAAACCTGGAACGATAGTGTAGAGAATAAGAGAAACTGTTCACTCTCATGTGCCTTGTTCTCATCCCATGCGCTTTAAGTTCCAAAGGTAGGAATGTTACCGGACGAGAGCCTTAAAACATGCGTGTGAAGTAGATCCTGCTAAGCGACTCGAGAATGGACAATGCATTCTCTTTGTGAACTAACCTATGGGATAGCACTTCGTCTTCGAGACACAGCTGCTGTGGAAACTTTGTGTGAAGCTTTTGACGCCGTGGGCAAAATGAACTGGATACGTCGCCCCAATACACACTGTGAGATCGAAGGATATTGCCCGATTAATATTTCATCAGGCACAAGCAAACAATGAAATGAAGGATTGAAACCAGATTTTTCTCATGAAAAAAAAAATGCTTTTTTACACTTGGATTATTAGTCGGTCGTGCTGATCTCGACAAACGTTTTAACAGTGTTTTTGTGAGTTTGTAAAGCGAGTACTTGGATTGTGATGGTGCAGCTACAGCCTTTTCATTCAGTATTTTCTCCATTTTAATGCGTTCACAATAACACATATACATCCTTTCTGGCTTTGTACTGAGACCGTTTGAATTTGGTTCTCAACCAGCGGTGCTGTTTTTATCAGTGCACAACATTTGTACCAGTCACAAGCAGTGTTTCTGTACTACTAGTACATCATGTTTTTTAACATGTTACTTTGCATCAGCCAGTGCCAAGTATTCATTTTCTTCTAATACAACTACTCTAATTATTGAAACATGACTGTATGGGAGTTTAATTGTTTTTATACTGTCACTAACAATTATCCAGGTACAATAATTATGGCCATTTACTGCACTTTTTATACTCTAATGGACTTTGCTCACTCTGAAAGATTGGAAACCATGACTGAGCGCACAGCATCTCTTTACTTTCTCTTTAGAAGGGAACTGTATATGTTTGTAAATACTGTAAAAACATTTGATACATTTTTCATCTTTTAGAGAGACTTGTTTTTATCATTTGGAAAGATTTGTTTTTAAAGCATATAATATATAGTTTGGATTTCTCAAGCTGGTTCTTAGCAATTTGTCAAAAGAATCCATTGGAATTAAAAGAGAAAAACAACATGTTTTGTCTTTGTGTTTTGTCTTTGTATTTTGTCAGAATTGAGCATGAATGGTTTCGGTTTTATAATCATGAATATTACTTTCTTATGGCTTCATACGGAAACACCACCTGCTGGGATGCAATAAAGAAGTGGCAAGCTTGACTAAGAATGATAGTAAACCACAATTAGGACTATAAAGATGACTTCTGCATTATTTAACATTAAGTCTTTCTTTTTCTTTTTTTGCAATAGTGGTTAGAATTATACTTCAAACAGACACAATACATTAGTAGCTGAAATATTGAATTAAAATTCTCACATACAAAAACATAACCCTGTACACATATACATTGTTAAAGGTGTACACTCATGGTTTTTTCTGTGACTTCAGACTCTGAATTCTCATGAGAACGAGCAGCTCGTCATTGTGTGGAGTACAGTGTAAAACCAGAAAAACGAGTTTTGAGACTCCAGCTAAGAGCACATGAGCCACTCCTCTAAAGATAAGCAATCAGTCATCTGTGTACAGAATGAGCTCACAACACATCATGTGGCTTGCTTGCTTGCTTTTCATGCTACACCTTTGATAAACATCCATAATTCATGTATTTATGTTCACACTTGATTAATAGAAAGTAACTTTTAAAATACATTGAAAAAGTTTAAATATATTTTGATTTGGTGCTGTGACCTCTGACCTATAAACTGTAAGCCAGTGTCATTTTCATAACATATATATATATATTTTTCTCCAGAAATATGTAATACAAAATAAATATACTATAAGACTATATTTCAATCCAAAATATACTGGGGGGAGAATAGCGGGGGGAAAAAATTAGCTTAATTGTTTTATTTATTTTTTTACATTAATGAAACAATCGTTAATCAACTCTGCACACTGTATATTAGTTATATATCCCGCCAAATTTAAATAGAGAGCAAGTTTTAATAATGAGCAAAACATTTGCATGGGTCATGCTTTTTTTTTTCCTTATAAATGTAATGTTTTTCGGGGGGGCATTCACCCTACAGCTCTTGAAGTGACTGCTCTTCCCTCACATTGCCCTCTGCTCTTGGCTCTGAGAATGAGAGATATACAGAGGCTTTGTTCTGATGAACTGTGGCCCGCGGCCGTCTGCACTACACTGCTTCTGAGGAATGCTGAGATGTTTGTGCTGCAGCTGTGCCCTTCTGTCTAACCTCCCCTTGCTCTTGTAGCCACCAGCTGTACAAAGACATCAGCCAGGTCATTCACAGCTGACTCCAAACTTATTCAAACAATGGCCATCTATAGTCCTTCATGAACACACACACACACGCCATCTTTCCAGTTGTCAAGTGGGCTTGTGGTTATATACCCCACTTAAGTTTTACAATATATAGACATAATATTATTGTAATTTAATCATCTGTAACTATGTGGAGATTGATTTATCTAATATTCCAAATGTAGGCATATAAATGGGCCTGTACAACCCCACAATTCAATTGCTCACCTAAAAACACTTGATTCAAGATATTTTGTACTTCACAACCTTTTACTTTACACAGTTACACTCTCAGTGCATCTTCTGGGTTGTCAAAAAACACTTAATTATTCCAGCACTTAAGTGATGAGTAACTTCATGGCAATGTAAAAGTATGCAACAATGGTCACCTTGTGCACCTGAAGGTCATTGAACATGAGGTCATGCTTAACCTTTAGAGATGGAGAGGGTAGTTTCTGAGTTCCATCATAAATTCACTTTAGGTGTCTATGTAATTGCCTGTTGAAATCTATCATGGTGCAAGCAAAAAAAAAAAAAAAAAAGTGCTGAACAGTTGATTGTTATTTACTTACTTTTCTAATATTTCTTATTAGCTATTTTGGTAGCATTGTAGAATTCAAATAACTTAGATGTGCATCTGTTTTTAAGTCTAAACACATGAAAGTGAAGTTGCTGAATCAGCAGGTTTCGATCTGGAGGTACGAAGCGTGATTTACTGCAGGTAAATTTGCACAGATGTTGTGAGCTGCTCTGAAACACCCTGTAATCTACTGCATAGAATAAGAGAGAATGACAGAGTGTAGATCGGATTTGGAAATAAACTACCTTTAAAATCATACTTCCTCAATCCTCATACATTTTAAAGACTTGTTTTTTTTTTTGGAGTTCAGTGAGTTTGTAATGAGAGTCATCTGTTGGAAACAATTGCTCAGTCACATGTGTTGCTTGGTCCACTCAGTTCATTGTTCTCTATGGTTTTACTCAAAGTAGTGAATACTTCTGGAAAACAAGTTTCAAGTCATGTACACTCAGGGGACTCAGTCATATCAGCAGCAGCCTATGATTGAATTATTTTCCACGGATCAGATTGGGCCAACATGCTGAGATTAATTGATTGACTACTAGTTGCTTTATCTCTGTGAACCCAATACATTCAAACACTTTGATTGTGGAATAAAGTAATCATGTTTGATTGTGAATATAACATTTTAAAGAAGACCTCTGTGCGATGATGCTGCATTCAAGCTGCAAAGCAACCTAGCACAACATGAAGCAATTACGGAGTGATATTTATCTGATTTTTAAATCAAAATTTGATTAAAATCAAAGCATGATGGTACCAAAGTGTGACTTTATTAAGATATTTTGCATAGATTTAAGATCACACACTTTTTTTTAAAGAAGTGAATGTATGAAGGTTCATACAAGTCCAGTTATTTTCATCATAATACTTCATAATCATGCATAGACTGGTTTGTAACAACAACAAAAAAACACAATCAAAAAATAAAACATACTTTCATAATGAAAAATAAGGTTAATAGCAGGAAATTAATCTGTGATATTTTACCTAATTGGTGATTAAACCACAAAAGTCTGTGCATTTAAGTAATTAACCAAAGGTAAGGGATGATCTTAGACACCGTACAAAAAACACAGAGTATCTAAGACCCTTTTTTCCTATGGTAGAATTACTATAATGCAGGGCTCAAATACCTTATTGCTTTTACCAAACAGCAGCATCAGCAATGTGATAAAAGACATCAATGAATAATTCAAGAAGTAAACAATCTTCTGCAAAGGTACACAATTCATTATCAGTACCGGAGAAGTTTTCAGTTGCCATGGACTTCTAGTTACCAGCATCACACTGCAGAACATTTGAAGATCTCCAAGCATGACATATTGTCATGTTATATTATGAACGGTCTTAATATATAATCAATACATTTATTTTCAGAGAGAAAAACACTATGACTTTAAATATGCACGTATGACACGTTTCCCTAAAGGTCAGAGAAATCTTTGTAAGCCGTTTTGAATTGCATCATCATTCATTTGACCTGAGATGTAAACAAACATTATAAAACACTCCTGTTTTCAATACAATCATTTCATTCCATGATGATAGAAAAACCACAGTAGGGACAAATAGTTTTTGCTTTGCCAATTGAAGATGTTGGAATAAATGGAGTGGTTTTTTGAAACCCTCACTGTGTCAGATGAAAGCGGTTGGGTGAGAAGCTCAGTAAAGGTTCACTCCTTGAGTTTGCTCTCCAGAAAGTCTTGAAATTTATTGAGGTTGTCTTCTTGTTGACCCAGTGCTTCAAGTATGATTCCCATGGGTGATTTCTTGAGTCCGGCACTCTCCATCTTATTCTCCAGTTTGTTTTTCATGTTCCGTAGGCGAAGCGATGCATGTGCAAAGATCACTGAAACGCAAAATGAACAAAGCACTTTAACCAGATGCTTCACGTTGCCTGTTAAATGACATGGTGTCTGGTTTTAATGAACTACTGCTTTGCATTTGTTTTCCTGCAAGCCACAAAGAATTGTACTGTATTCAATCTAAAATATTTCCATCTCATGAAAACAGGCTGTTTTTTTCCTCTTTACATTTTTAGATTTATGCTGATGAAACTTTTCATAAGAAACTTACAGAGAAGAGGCAGCTTGATTCCAAGCAAGAGCACCATCACTCCGCCGAAGAGCGACATGAGGAAGTAGCTCACGACCATCACCAGAAACACAAAGAGAGCAGGGTTCTCCTTCTTGAATTTTTTGATAATTGCTTTGTTCTCCCCGGCCCAAACAGAGCCAATGAAGACAGAAGCGACCACTACTGCACCTGTGAACATACTCACAGGATTCAAGAACCTGCCGACAAGAGAATTAGATGGTGATAGGATGTCAGTAAAGACAAAATCATAGTGATTATACTTCATTTGTACGTGGAACATCTTTTTAACTTATACTTAAAAATATGAAGTGTAGTCATAAGCTCACTTGAATTTGTTTTAGATCACAGCCTTGTAGGCTAATGAGAATAATACAAGCATTTGTCAATAGTGACACCTAATGGTTATAAAGTGCAAACAGAAATATTGTTACCAAAAGGAGGCATTTTCCATGTTGGTTATTATAAAAATTAATACACTTAATAATCTTGACGTGAAAATAGACATGCAGATAGTGACTGTGATTAAATGATTAAATGCAGCTCTAGTGGTCTTTGCTCCTGCTCAGTGTCATGTGATTACACCCTTAAATATTGTTAACTCTTAGCAACTGGTTATAATATTAGAGCCAAAATATAATCTCCCAGACATTAGACTGGCCTTAGATGTACAAACACAGCTGCCCACATATCAACACAACTATGTGTGCTAACTATATTTAGCTAAATTGCACTTCAGCGCAACATGACATTCTCTTACAAAAAGTACTGTGCAGTTACAATATTATAAGGGAACGTTACTGAAAATTG
>JAUMHP010000096.1:3816982-3832330 GCA_032361065.1 Enteromius trimaculatus | reverse complement strand
CTTCAGCGCAACATGACATTCTCTTACAAAAAGTACTGTGCAGTTACAATATTATAAGGGAACGTTACTGAAAATTGCTAGTACATACCCCAAATAATAACGTGCTCAAAAACATTTACGTGAATTAGAACTTCATTTAAAGCTGTTGTAATTTAAAGCTGACTTTACAGCGTATTTTATTTAAACAGACATTACGTTACGTCTCGCGATACTTTCTGTAATACGTTGTTGTGCCCACAACACATTGGGAATACTATCTGAATGTTCTGTTTAATAGTTAAACCCCATATTGTGCATGCATGTTCACGTTCACCAGAAGACAGAGACCACTATTCTTACCCAACTATCAGGAATACAATGATTGCCAACACCAGATAGTTTGTTTGATAGTACAGCAGGTTGCTGACAACTCTGTTGTTCCATTTCGCCAGATCTCGCGGGTCGGGTTTGGCGAAGCGATCTGTGCCTGGGTAGAAATCATCCCAGCTTCTCAAAGGGGCGATCTCCACTTTAGCCATTTACTCAAACTAACCGGATCCTAGCTGCTGCTCACTGCATAAGCTACAGTAGCACTTCCTCACTCTCGCGATGCGCTTTGGGTTTAATGGGCGGTAACTTTAAACGTAGACAAACCAGTATGTGTGAATATTTAAGACTTGATGCAATTAGTGTTAAACGCTTTTTATTATCATACCGTATGCATGATTCATACTAACTTACACATTTCTTTACGGTTACTTAACTACCTGATTAAGTTACGTTAACCGGTAACTTACAATTCATGAACGGCTTATAGTTCGGATCTTTTAAATGAAACATTTAAACCGTTTCACAAAACCCTAGCCACTCCATAGTGATTGAACTTAACCGTCTACTGGCTTAGGATTTGATTGATGAGAACAAAAGCGAATTACTTTAATAGCTGACATTTTACACATACAACATAATGAACATATCACAGTTTTATCAGCACGAATACGAAACAAATAACGTTACAGTTTTAATGAACGGCATTAGCCCAATTGGGAGCCTGAAAAGGCAAATAAACAATTATCATTGGTTGTTACAGTCATTACGTAGCTATACCGGAAACGCTGACCACGCCTCTTCTATGAAAGTCTGTCATGGCTGCGCACAGCGTGAGTGATGTGCTGAAATAGCGTCTATTTTTGAATACGTGTAACATTTGTATAACATATCACATTTGTTGTTCGTTTTAGTAGCTCCAATTATAACCTCACTGCGTTTTCTTTGGTAATATCACGTTTTATGTTCTTAACCTGAGGAACTAGCTTCGGTTCACCTCAAGTCATAAGCTGTTTACTAACGTAACGCTTGTAACGTACATACATATATTTAGGGGTTCAGCATTATTTACACGACATGTGAAATTTACAGACACTGAAGTTATTGTCTTTAAGTTCACCGATGTGGGCTAAATTATTTCTGCGCCCTTTGTTTATCAACGGAGTTCATCACCTCACGTGGAGTCACAGATCATTAGTCACAATGCAACTGAAAACTAAAGAGTTTGAGTCCTTATTTACCGACGGACTGGTTGGGCTGGCCGGTAAGATCTGTTTATCTGACGTCTTCATTGCCTTTTCAAAATATGGCGGTACCATGGTAGAGTGATAGTTTCACCACAATACCACTTTAGTACCATTGAGAAGTTTGGACACACTTGCACTTTCTTTTTTTCTTATCAGCATTTTCATATTTTAGAGTAACAGTAAAGTCACCAGAAACTATAAAGTCATATAAATTGAAATAAAACAATTTTGCATTTTATTATATACATTAAGTTAGGTATGTCCAAACTTTTGAATGATTACCATTTTAGTTGACCAATGCTGTTTGCTTTGTACTACCAAGATACATGTCCAAAAATGTGATTTTTATTCGATCATTTTTATGACGAATAGAAATGTTTGTAAAGAACCAGTTTGAGCTGAGGATTGCAGGAGGGGCAGTGCGTGACCTTCTTACAGGAAAACGGCCTGAAGATGTGGATTTTGCCACCACAGCCACTCCAGAGGAGATGAAGAGCATGTTCCAGGCAGCAGGAGTCAGGATGATCAACAACAAAGGAGAGAAGCATGGGACCATTACTGCTAGGGTAAGGTGAAGCGTACCCTTTTTTTAACTGATAATCTTGAAAATTGTACTCCAAACCTTTAACCCATATTTTTTAACTCTTGCAGTGGGGTTAAGGTGATCCGTTTTGATTTGTGACAGTTTTCTGCATAATGTCAACATTGTCAAGGCTAACAGAAACGTGTGGATATATACATTATATAGCTTCATGATGAGAACTTTGAAGTGACCACTTTGCGAGTGGATGTACAGACGGACGGACGGCACGCAGAGGTGGAGTTTACCACCGACTGGCAGAAGGATGCAGAGCGCAGAGATCTCACCATCAACTCCATGTTTCTGGGTAAAATATTTCACCTGTTTTAGCTTTGCATATCTCACTGATTTGTTGCTGACTTAGATTTTGAATCATTAAAATTTTTGTATATTTGATTTGTTTTTTTCCACAGGGCTAGATGGAACTCTCTATGATTATTTCCAAGGATATGAGGACCTCAAAAACAGAAAAGTAAGGTTTGTTGGCAGTGCCTCGCTACGGATCCAAGAGGACTACCTACGAATTCTGAGATATTTCAGGTAATTATACTCTATTATATACGAGTATATGCCTTTGAAATTATATAAGGGTGAATAAGTTATCCTTTAAATTTTACAATATTATTTTTTACAATAACGCTTTCTTTTCAATGAATATTATAAAGTGGAGTCCACTGTAATTGTTTACCTTAATTTTTTTCTGATTGCTCTGTAGATTTTATGGGCGGGTGGCAACTGAGCCTGGTCAACATGAACCCGAGACTCTGGAGGCAATAAGAGAGAATGCCAGAGGTTTAGCTGGAATCTCAGGTGAGAGGATCTGGGTGGAGTTGAAGAAGATGCTTGTTGGAGACCACGCTGATCACCTGCTGGAGCTCGTCTATGAGTTGGGCCTTGCCCAGTACACAGGTGAGAAACGGAATATAGTGATACAATTATTTGTAAGGTACTGTGACCTGTCACTGTTTTTTTTTTTTTTTTCATCAACAACTATTATTCAGAATGGACAGTTTTTAAAAAGTAAAAAGGAAAAAAAATTATGTGGGGACCTTTTCAGTTTTTCGCACAATACTTTTTTTATGCAACTTTTATATGTAAGAATATATTTTATATTAGAAATGTTTAGACTTGCTGTGTGTTTCCCCCTAGGTCTTCCAGCAGATGGCAATGTTGAGGAGATGAAGCAGATCTGGCAGAAGGCTCATGACAGATCTCCTAAACCCATGACTATCCTGGCAGCTCTGTTCCGAAGCCAGGATGATGTGGAGAAACTGGATCTACGATTGAAACTATCCAGAGAGGAGAAAACCCTGGGCCTCTTCCTGGTAAAATACAGACGAGATCTCGTTAAGGGAAAGGATGAACATGACGGCATGAAACCATACACAGATTTCATCATTGATGTATGTGCATTTCCTTCTGCTTTAATATAGTTAAAAAATGTAATTGCATCAGTTGTATTTAAAATTAAATCGGTGTACAACATGTTAATTTAAATGGATTGAATTTTATATAAAACATTTTGACATACAAAAAAATGCATTTATCAAACAAATGACTTTATCCCCATGATCATTAAATACTTTCAATTAGCTTTCATTTTTTATTTTTATTTTTATTTAAATGATTTATTGATAAATATTAAATGATAATTTTAATTGGTTTTATAATAAAAAAAAAATACATAAATATTTTTATTTAGCTTTAACTTATTCTAATTAAATTACATTAAAATAAATTTTTGTGAACTTTATTTAAGTTGGCTGCGAATCCAACATTTATGTTCTTTCTATTCATTTTTCTATATATTTAATACTATGTTTGCCATATATTGTCCTCAATTTTCCTTGTTTATTATACAAATACAATTTTCAGGGTTTTTTTTCCCTTGCAGTCTAGAGAGCTGGATTCCCAGAGTAAAGTACTGGAGCTGCTGAAGTATCAGGGAGAAAAGAAACTCTTAGATGAACTGAGCAGGTGGTCCATCCCACGCTTCCCAGTGAGTGGGCATGACCTACGCAAACTGGGTTTTACCTCTGGTAAAGAGATTGGCACCATCCTTCAGGAGCTAAGGGACGTGTGGAAGAAGAGCCACTATCAGATGTGCAAAGATGAACTCCTGGCTACTCTCAGCACATCCTGATGCCAGATAAGCAAACACTCTAACATCAAAAATGCATTATAAGTATGTGTGCAGAAGCTGCACCTCCAGCTCCTGTGTCAGTTGGTAGTGTGAGGAACCACCAGGGCAGTCGTATAAATCCTTTCGTCCTATGTCTTTGCAGATACAATGCAATCTTGGGATTTTGTATTGACAATGGTTTATTTGCATCAGATTTACAATGCTTAACATATTGAGTATTTACCCTGTTGTTAAACCATAAGCATCATAAACACCCCCTAAAGTGTTTTCTTTTATTCATTATTGAAGTTCCCTCTTTTTTTTAATATAAATTGGGATTTAGTTTGGCATAATATCATATAATATATATATAATATATAATGAATATAATTGGTTTGCATCTGGAATGCATCTAATTTGAACGATGCAGTGATGCAAAGTTCATTTTGTTTTTTGCTTTTTGTTTTGATGTGGGATTGTGCCCTTTCAGAAGAGTGGTGTAATTATAGCGAAGGGTGTAATTTAGCTCTCTTGCAGACAAGACATCTCATATGAAGCTGTAGCCATGGTTTCATTATGAGGAAAATGATGTTGCTTTTGTCAACAGTGCAGAGTTATTAGAAGGTTATGCAACCAGGTGTTAACTTTGAAATAAAGTAACCTACAACACGTTGTACATTGTACTGCTGTCTTGCTTTAAAGGTCTTGGATATTCAGAGATTACTTATTGATATGTTTGTTAATTACCTAAAGGGTTAGTTCCCCCTAAAATTCTGTCATTCATTACTCACCCTTGTGTCGTTCCACACTCATAGGACTTTCCTTCATCTTTTGAACGCAAAATATATTTTTTAATTTTTGAAGTCCTAGAGCTCTCAGACCCTGCATAGACAGCAACACAACTGCAGCATTCCCAGTCCCAGAAACATAGCAAGGACATCAGAAAAACAGTCAGGAATCTTATCTAAATCGGTCCATCATCATTTACTTACCCGTGTAGCCTATTTCTTCTGTGATACAAAAAAAGTGACTTTTTTTTCTGTCCATAGAATTAAAGTTGGGTTCAATGTTGTTTAATTCAGTTGATTTTTATATATACAACTTTTGGTGGAACTATCCAAATAATAATCTCAGATGGCCTGAAGATCAGTAAATTATGAACAAAGTTTAATTTGTGGGTAAACTATTCCTTTAATGACCCCTAGATGGTCATTGGTGCACTTGATTAACTTTAGCCACACAATTAATTAACATTCTAAACACATTTCTATGTGGAATGTCCAGACAGAGTAAATATGAAGCTAAATTAACAAAGAGTGAATGTCTTTGTAAAAAGAACATATAATCTATCTCTGAAGCTTGTGGATTTCTGAATACCATATTGTGTTTATGATTATTTCTCAATGAAAGACCCTCCCCCTTCCACCAGAGCGATATATAAACCCTGTAGTCTCCGCGCACTCTCCCACGCTGAGGATGCGCAGATGCTTGAATACTTACAGCGTTGTTGTAAGTTAAACTAGCTACATATATTAACCTAAACTAATTTATAACTCTCGAGACATTAAGAAAATGTCTTTCCTTACATTTAACTTAAGCAATGTAACTTCGGAGATGGAAGCCACTGGAGATGAACCCCGGAACGAGCGTTTAGCTCAAGTCGAGATCGCGCTGCTGAGCGTCATCTTTCTTTGCGCATCAACTCTGAACTTTGGTCTGCTTCTGGTTTTGTGGAAGAAAAGACAGCAGATGTCCAGGATGCGCGTGTTTGTGACCCATCTCTGTTTGGCGGACCTGGTGGTCGCCTTTTTCCAGATATGTCCACAGCTGATGTGGGACATAACTGACCGCTTCATCGGTCCTGACCTCGTATGTCGTCTGGTCAAGTATCTGCAGATCGTCGGCATGTTCGCCTCCACTTACATGATAGTTGTGATGACTGTTGACCGTTATCAGGCGATCTGCAATCCCATGGTGACTTTCCAGAGGCGACGCGCGCGCTGGAACCTGCCGGTCTGCGTCGCGTGGCTCGCATCGTTCGTCTTCAGCGTCCCGCAGCTGTTTATTTTCTCCAGGGTTCAGATCGCCCCGGGTGTCTTCGACTGCTGGGCACAGTTCATTCAGCCGTGGGGACCTAAAGCTTACGTAACGTGGACGACGCTGGTGATATTTTTGGTGCCCATCGTAACCGTGACGGTGTGCCAGGTGCGCATCTGCCACGCGCTCCAGATTAACTTGTACCTGAAGACCCATCAGCAGCAGCAGGGAGGTAATGAAGGACATCCGCACCCTCTTTCATCCAGAACCAGCAACGTGGCGTCGGTGTCCAAGTCTCGGATTAAGACCGTGAAGATGACTGTGGTGATCGTGCTCGCCTACACCGTCTGCTGGGCTCCGTTCTTCACCGTTCAGCTGTGGTCTGTGTGGGACACCGACGCTCCGACCGAGAGTAAGAGAAAGTCTTTAAACTGACGCTTTTGTATCTTTAATTGTTAATACATTGCATTGTGCCATCTTAATCTAAATGTAAAAATATATGCTATTGAGAGAGATGTGCCTTTGTAAATATTAGGGCTGAGCCAAGAGGACATAAAACAACAACAATAAACAAATATTTCTGCTTAATAACCAGCCGATGTATGTCCGGCCTTCAATGTTGAAGTATGGTTAAAATAATGTTTATTTTGTCAACTTTGAAACAACATGGATTTTTTGAAAATTCGCCTTCTATACCGACAAACATAACGAACTATTGGATTTGATAGTAATTTCTGATTGGCTAAGCTAATGCAAGATGTTCTGAATGATGTCTTCCCTACATGTTACACAGAGTTATGCTCATTCAATTATGAAATGTTTGGGACATTTTTATAATGTACATATTTTTATATTTCAGCTGCAACCTTCACCATCCTCATGTTGCTGGCGAGCCTGAACAGTGTAGCCAATCCATGCATCTACCTGCTTTTCACTGTGAAGTTTCCTAAACTGTTGGGAACTCTCCTGTGCATGAAACACACACACATGAAGGAGTCTCTGCCTGAGGAGGCTACGATGGTCAGCTCTCTGTATCTGAGCTTCAAAAGCCACTCTGACATACGGTGAAGATGAAACAATACGAACAAACATCCAAATGCCAAGAACATGTACCATGTTAGTATTCTTTGAAGTACAGAGGAGTACAATGTAAATAGTGCATGCATATGGTTCAGTACTATTAAAGTGTTATGATATTGCCCTCTGATACATCACAGTACCACGGTCCTATCACAGTACTACTATGTAAAGAGAAAAGGCATCTCATTGTGAGGTTATCTCCATATACTGAAGCATATGATTTCATGATCATGATATTCATGATTTATTTTTATACTGAATTAGTGTTAAACTCCAATTTTACCTCCTGCTTATCCTCCCACCCCTGATTAGATTTTATGCAATGGTTACAGTCACTTTATTATTCTCTTATTTAACTGTACATAGCAATCAGGAAAATAAATTGCTCACAGTGTGTGCTTTCCTAATCACAATCACAATGGTCTTTAAATTCAACCAGACTACAAGTGTGGTGGATATTGTTAAAAAAATGCCTGTACATGTTCACTGTTCTGTGTGTCAATAAAGTGCTGTTACGTTTGGCATTGGAATCAGTTCTAACATGTTTCAAAGGTATGTTAATTTCATTTGAGGCTTTGAAACTTGTGAGCTTCAGGTGAAAGGTAAGACTAACAACACAAGCCATGTGTAGAAACAAAGGCAGCTAACAGAATAAAAGAGCATGACCTTATTTTTTCAGCTGGTATGTGACGACCCCTTTAATTAAAGCTTTAACAAACCTTCAGGGGATGACAAATTAAAGAAAAAAAGTGGAGATGTGTCAAAAAGAGTACATACAGTTCTGAGTCTCACATTACAGAGGCAATTGGATAGCAACCACCAATATGCCAAGCAAAAAGGTCAGACAGTTGGGAATCGATCAAAGATTTTTTTTAGTCTAAGCATTTGTTTGATCAGAAATACAGTTAATAGTTTTACAATTATTTTTTTTTTCTCTTAGAATAGTTGAACATTTATTTTCTGTGATGCAAAATTGAATTTTCAATATATTATTATTCTTATTTATTCAGTGTCACATGATCATTCAAAAATCATTCTAATATGCTGATTTGCATCTCAAGAAACATTTATTATCAATGATAAAACCAGTGAAAACAGCTGCTGCTTATTTCCCCCCAGATTTGTTCAATGGATAGAAAGTGCAAAAGACAATATTTTATTTAAAGTAGATTGTTTTGTAACAATATAAAATATTTTGAAGTCTATTTTCTTATTAATTAAATGAGTCTTTGCTGGAAAAAGGAATTAATACAGAATAGTGCCTAGATGAACACCTGAGGAAAAGTAATGGAAAAAGCAAAAACGTGAACATTTTTGTAGTGAATGTGTGACTGCTTAACACCTGAATCAATGAGGCTCTCAATCTCTAGCTGTGGGATCTCCATGCAATTCGGCTGTGTCCATCCAAATCTGACGTGATTCCCAGAAGCTGGATGTTGGACGCTCATCTGTCATGCAAGTTTGTTAAAATGTTCTCTGCAGTCTTGACACTGTTGAGCGGCTTAGAGCACAATGTAGTCTGCATACTAATTTCTCTCTTCCTTGCACAGCCACTTTCATTCGGACTTACTTTAGAACTTAATATTGGACTGATTTGAATCAGCTTCGCCTTTGATTATATACCGTGGAGCTCTGAGAGTGAACATATTGAGCGGTTAAATGTCAGCAGCATATGACAAGCAGTGCATGCATTACTCAGTGAAAGTGATTGATCCGTTGAAGTGGTGCACTGGTAAGAAGCATGTTATTTTTCTGGCATGGGGCATTTCGGTTCTTTGCATTTGTGCATGTAAACCAGGACACACTTCACAATAACAACTGATTTGTTGCCCCTGTAATGCTACATTTCTAGTGATATCTACATCAAATGAGCCAAGCATAAAAAGCATTCTAGTATAGGCAGCCTAATGAGAGATATGCTCCTGACCTACATATCAATGTAACAAAGTATGCTTTTAACGAAGCTTGCCACTAGGTCAAATGATTAGGAGATTAGAAATGAAACGTGTTTGTATGGGGACTTGAAAAGTAGAGGTATACATCAGTTGGATTGTAATCATTCCTGCCAACTCTTTGATGGCTAAGACGGAAACCTTAATAGATATGGTGGCACACCGTGTTTCATCTTTTTACTCACAATATGAATACATACAGCTTTGCCTTTCTCCTCAGCAGCTGTTTTTACACACAGGAAGTCATAGTGTTCAGTTGTTTTCATCTGACAAGATCTCTGGAAACATTTTTGTTATACATTTTGAATAAATAATTTAAAAGAAAGTCAAGACACCCCAGATGAACAAGGTGAACTAATAGATTTAACTAATAGATAACACCATTTGTCCCCAATTCACTGAATGCTTTAAAGGAATATATAACACGTTTGCTCAAAATATTCTCAGATTAGATTGTTTCTTGATCAAATAGGTTTGGAGGAAATTACAATACATCACTTGCTCACCAATGGTTCCTCTCCAGTGAATGGGCGCCGCCAGATGAGAATCAAAACAGCTGATTAAAATAATCACAGTAATTCATAATTCATTAATTAATGTCTTATGAAACTAAAAGCTGTGGCTTTCTAAGAAAGTGATTTTCCATTAGCACGGTATTTTAACTTGTGGCCAAAATGTGAGTCCATAATCTACAATAACGCTGCAGTGAAAAATCCTAAAAACAAAAAAAGAATATTGTTTGCGCTTTTGGAAGGACAAAATGTTAATTGACGGACTGGAGTCATGTGGATTGCTTTTGGGTAATTTTATCAGCTGTTTTAACTCTTATTCTGATGGCACCAATTCTGTACAGATGATCCCTCGGTGGGAAATGATGTAATGCTTAAAAAATTATTGGATGCCATTTTCAGCAGTGTTTCATTTTCTGGCCCCAGTTGAAATCTGAATGCCCCCTGAAGTGCCCCTGTCTTGTTAGTCATCGATGATTTACATCAAAGCTCGTGATTGGCTGCGTTCGTTTAGGTTTGTCTTTTGAATAGCAACCTGTATTACGTTTTCGGTCTAAAGCTGCTAGTGCTTAGCTATGTTTTCACCATCTTCTTCCCCTTTAACGGCAAGTACCTATAGGAAAGTAAAAAGCATATTATGGTTGCAGTCAAGTTTTCTTTGTCTTAACGTTAGAAACGTTAGTATTCATTTCTGTATTCATTTCTTTCTGTGCTGAACACAAAAGAAAATATTTGGTGGGTAACCAAACAGTTGGCGATCCACATTGAATTTGATAGTAGGAAAAAAATACAATGGAAGGTCCATCAACTCTTTGGTTTTCCCAGGGCATTCTCACCCCCAAGTCGTCACATTTTGACGCTTCGGGAAGACCCCTTTGCGTGGCATTTTGACGATCAGGGTACCCCTTTTTCGTCACTTTTTGACGCGAAGGGTCGTCACCGCTTCTATTCCTCACTCAAATCGATCGTTTTGCATTACGGTGGTTGTAGCTGCCTGATATATCATGTGTTTTATTGACAGATGGTAGGCTTAGGGGCAGGGTTTGGGTTACATGCTCATAAATACGTAAATAATATAATTTACCAAAAAACAGTTTTGACTGTTAATATGGAAAAATCATGCAATAATGTATATCTTTTCATTATGCCGACAAAATTATAAAAACTATCAGCATATTGCTGCTAAGGGTTTTGTATGTAAAACAATTAAAGACCCTTCGCGTCGAAAATTGACGAAAAAGGGGTACCCTGATCGTCAAAATGCGACGCAAAGGGGTCTTCCTGAAGCGTCAAAATGTGACGACTTGGGAGTGAGAATGCCCAACACATTCTTCAAAACAGCATAAATGTTAGTACATAAATGTTTTTTTAGTTTCACTGAGATAGCTATGTTAGCTATGTTTTTTTTAATTAATATCTTAAATAAATGTTTATTTTTAGATTATTTAAAGTATAAATACTTTTTGTTGTTTTTATATGTCTATAGATCAGTTCTAGTTATTTTAGTAAAGTTAAAATGAAAAATATTACCATATAGACTAACTGAAACAAAATAATTTTTAATGGTTTTAGATAATATAATAACCCTGATTTGTATATACAGTAGTGCAGAGTTAAGGTCATTTCACTTTCCCTGTAAAGTACACGTTCATTATTTCTCTATACTGTTGGTTAAATGACATTAGTTTGTTTTGTCTTTACAAGTATGATTTTTCATGCATTTATGACATTTATATTTGGGGGTTGGCTTTGTTAGACCTTTAGACTGCAGACTAAAAAAAAAAAACGTGTTAAACATTCCCAAGAGACAGGCTCTTACAAGCTACAAAACAGGGAATCGATTTATTATTGGTGTGAAAACAGCATGGCTGGATGTGTTTTTGTTACACAACTGCTTCCGTAGTTTTATATCTCTCTGTGACTCATGTCTGCTGGGCTTTAACACGTGCTGTATACCATGAAAACATGTGGCTGTGTGTCCAGTGGCTTGTTCAATAAACCTCTTGAGGGTTTTCTAAATATTTCCTCCCACACTGATGATTGTTAGTGGTCAATATCTGTGTGTTATGTCTGTAGGAAGATCATAAGTTACAAATAAATGTATATAAATTAAAAATACTTTAATTCCTCATATTGGTCTGTCTTGTCTTTTTATTTTCCTGGAATACAAAATAAAATAGCAATCAAGACTGATTACTGCTTCATTAAGATTATCAATATAAACACAGAGAGACTTTCAAGTCTTCTTTTATCAATCTTCAACATAAGACTACATTAAATTTAAATTTGAGCACTGCTTTTAGTCTTCTTTTTTGCTCTTTTCACTTTTCATCAAAGAAGAGTGGTAAGCTTTGATATTAAAGCTTTTTGTTTTTGTGTTTTTGCAGTCCATTCAGCAATAACCTTTATGTGTTTAAAATGTATACTGTCCAACATAAGTTGATCCTTTGTGTTGCACTGAAATGCTGTTGCAGTTTTTTAGTCAGAGTGCAACTGTTGATGCTTTTAAAATAATTGTATTATTGAAGCTGTCTCCTCTGATAATATAAATACTATATCACGTTACATATATGCATATTGTTTAGGCAAGCATTTCCAAATTGTATTCCCTTGTGGTTTTTAGAAAAACGAAGTGCCTGGCATATATGGGAGTTACAAAAAACAAACAAACTCAATTTCAGTTCAGTCTAAGAGTAAACTAATCGTATGCTGATACCAATCATATAACAGTTATATTGTAAAAAGTGAGAACATGCAATTGTCACATGCAAAGGTTTAGTAATTTAACTAATGTGGTCAGCTTGATTAGACTGTAAACCGTAATGATTTTATTTTAAAACCAAAAATAAAGACAAACAAAGAACTAAATATTGAATTAATTTATATCCATACACCATATTTTATCCAGATGCCTGATGTATTTAAAAAGATTACCAAAAAAGAAAAGAGTGCTGTCAAATGATTAATCGAATGAATCGATACATGATATATGTGTGTTTACTTTATGTATAAAAAGACACACATACAGTATATATGAAAATATTTATATAGTTAATATATAAACATATCATATTTCAATTAAATTTATACATGCGTGGGTTTGTAATTATGTATAATAAACATATGTAAAGAGAAAATGTATTTTGGATGAGATTAATTGTTTGACAGCACTAATGTAAATATAATTTTTTATTAGCATGCTGTTGCTCATACATACCATACCGTTAATTGATTTCTAATGCAAACGCTGACACATAAATACTAATACTACTGTTTTTAAGCTCACTTTTGCGAGGTAGTGAAGATGGACCTCAAAATGCCTTTTGTTCAGAAGAAAATGATAACAATCACTCTCTCTTTTGACAGACAGTAGGAGCAGAATCTGGCTTCTTCTGTAATGTGTCAAACACTTTGCAACTGCAATTCAAACTGCGTGAGATCAATTCAAGAGCATCCGTGCACACGTGTGACATTATTTGTGAAAAGATTTGGTACACGTGTTGTCATGATTTTGTGTCTTCTTTTTTTCCCTTTCACCTGTGTGCTGTCACTGTCAGGTGCACGTGGGTTGTGTTTTCACCCTTACAGGGCGGCGCTGCACGCTCAATCAACCCACACCTGTTAATCATTTCCCTTTGTCTACCTATTTGCTGTCATTGTCTGCTATCAGCGTGGATATGTCTTTTGGTATCTGAATGAAATACATGTTCTACTGCAACCAAAGCTGTTTATATTAATTATAATTATTGTGATTCTCTGAAAAACCCCATGACAGCGGTGAACCACACGTGTTCTGTGTAAAAGCACCACTTTATATCCAATCTATCAAGATGTCGAAGGTCAAACACTTGATGTTTTTACTACCGGCTATCCTTAACCTACAAACATTTTCTGCACTCAAATACAAGAGACTATTTGTCCCTCTGATACAGAATATTCTCTTTAGTATGCTTCTATATTTGGTAATAAAATGACAGCTTCAAATAATAATTAAATGCACAAAGCTGAGGGAGACAGGAAAAATGAAACTCACTGAACATAGTCAATGATTATCACAAATGATCAAATGAAACTACATTTATACCTAATTTTTGTTTTCAAAGTGCATGTCCATTTCCAGCACCTGTATGAGAGGTTGCATAACACATAATCAGAACAACTTTTCTTTTCTTTTCTTTTCAAAGTACCATTGCAACATGATGCAGGTTTCTGGCCTCTTCCTATTTTTTACCAATACCTCAGATAACCATTTTGTACATGCGTACAAAAACACTGAGAAAAGTAAGCAACATCGTTTGTCAAAACTACACCATTTTGGATCAAATTTGTGGAATAATGTGCATGTGGATTCAAAATAACTGACATTTATAGTGCCTGTGATCTGTGCTTCATTCACTGAGCATAGTCAAAGAAGTCAATTGCCTCGAAATTGAAAACTGCGCCACAAGGATATGCTGTTTTCGTTCAAATCAAAGCGCAAATACACATATCCTTGTGATGAGGCTGACACAATGTCGTACTTTTCTAGACCTTGACAGTGTAATTTACTTAAAAGCTTTCCAGGTTTTATCCAGAATATCTTAAATTGTGAGGACAAACAAAGCTTTTACCAGTTTGGAAACAAATTTGTAATTATGTTTACAGTGTGTTTATTACTGAAATCCCAGTAAAAATCAAGGTTTCATTATTATCTTCTATCTAAAAATAGCATGTGACCCTGGACCACATAACATAGCATGGGTACATTGTATGGGTCAAAATTGATTTTTCTTTTATGCCAGAAATAATTATTAGATAATTTGTAAATTTCCTAAATGTATCAAAGCCTAATTTTTGATCTTAATTTGGACTACTTTAAAGGTGTTTTTCTCAAACTTCAAGAGTTTTTTTTCTTAGATTCAAGTGATTTAAATAGTTGTATATCAGCCAAATATTGTCCTATCTTATACATTCATTTAAAAAACAAAACATCTGTTTTTGGTTCAGGGTCACATACTGATGTCAAAACAAGACCAGATACATGAGCCAAATTTTACTCAGGCACGGTGGAACTAAAAAATAATATGAAAGTGTACTGTTAGAGAGGAAGTGATCTGGAAGTGAGTTTTGGGGATAAAAAGATCTGATCTGTCCATAATAAGACTTTGATGCCTGCTGATACCATTAGCGCTAGCATATCAGAGGCTTTCAAATGAAAGAATTGGATCAATGAACGTGTCTCAATAAGGGCTTTAAAATTTCAATACAAGCTTTGAATGTTGGACAGACAGTATAAGGATGCATGAATTGACTGACAATACATATGCAGGTGGACAACTAATATGTCAAGACACATCTGCAATTTATTTATTTATCTATATTATCTATATATACTGTAAATATATAAATATATATACTAAAAAAAATCACAATGGTAATGAAGTTAACAATTTGGTGGATATCTATCTATCTATATATCTATCTATCTATCTATCTATCTATCTATCTATCTATCTATCTATCTATCTATCTATCT
>JAUMHP010000096.1:3794371-3814915 GCA_032361065.1 Enteromius trimaculatus | reverse complement strand
TCTATCTATCTATCTATCTATCTATCTATCTATCTATCTATCTATCTATCTATCTATCTATATATCTATCTATCTATATATAAACATATTCATTACAGTTCAGATTTTTTTTAATTGAACTTCGTTGCAACAAAAGAAGCTGTCTGTGTTCATTGCAAGATCATACAGTCCAACACTTTTAAAAATAAAGGTGCTTCATGCCATTGCCTTTTTTGTCTAAATGGTTCTAAAAAGAACCTTCTTTTTTCTTTTTTGTGGAACCAAAGCTGTTTTTCTAAGAGTGTACTCCACCCCTATATTGTGTATGTAATGTGCGTGAGAAGAAGCTGATTGAAGCATTTTGATCTTAATTCCCGACACTCTCTGGAGACAATGAGCTCATCATCTGTCCCCTATTGAACACGTGAGTAGAGCAGAAGTGCTCAACATAGATGCTCCACTCCATATTCAGCACTCAACCCACTGGACATAAAACAAATGTAACCAGAGTAACCTTTACTGTTTAAAGCCACACTGTGCACTGCTTGTGCGTCTGGTTGAAAGTGGGACACAAAAGCACCTCTTGGAACACAGTGGGGATGAAGAACAGTGTGCTGTAAATTTGTAAGCATGTTGTATTCCATCCTTCCACCTGATCACACATAAATTAAAATCCAAATCACCAAAGAATGGTGGTTGAGCATGTCTTCCACAGGACTAAATAAACAACTGAATGCACTGAACATGCATTCACGTGCACGTTGCTCACGCTGGCCGTATTTCTCCCATTAGACATAACCTCTGAAAGGATTGACTCATCTCACGCTTTGTGGGTGCCCAGTATCATCTTTCCACGTGAGCCTGTTTTTTTATAACCATACTGTATGTTCCTTGTCAGATCTGAGAGCTAAATACAAAGTAAGGGTTAGTTTCTTTTCATTTTCCTTTTTGTGACAGTGTTTTAAGATCTGAAAGATGAAAGGAGTGATGGCTCATATAAACAACTCAAGGAAAAGGTCAAGAGCAGTCAACATTTTCACACATTGTTAATGGGTTTCTCCAGTGAAAACCTGAACAATATGGGATGCCATGTTTTTACTTCACTGGCCGCAATGGTGGTCCAGGGCAACACTTCCTGGACTTTTTGTATCTGCACTTTTTTTGTTGTACGGATGTTTTATTACTGCCCAGATCACAGTCATGAATAACTCTACCAGACAAGGTGTCTGAGGTTCAGCAGGAGCATAATAGTCTTCTGCAGGCCGAGTATAAGATTGCAGCATCTGACTCGGTTGAAGATTCTCTTGTGATGACAGTGGTAATTGCACAGAGCTCAGGGACAAGTGTCTTGCCATTTTCCAAACTAGTCTTCAGTTTGTCTGTCAAAACTTTTTCTCTTTTTCTAACACTCCAAAAATCACCACTTTTTTTTATTGCTTTCTTGTTGTCAGATTGGTCTAGTATAGTTTAGAATCTCTTCACCTGTGCAGAATGCGGCTCAAATAGACTTTTCAGCCACTTTGCTGACTTAATTTACTAATAAAGTCCATGGTGTATTTTCAGTTAAGTATAATTTTATGTTTTTGTACACTAAATTGGAACAGAACAGAACTTCAGACCACCAAACATCAAAACCAAACATCTTGGTGTGTGTATATGTCACAATGAGAGAATGGAAAGTTTTGGTACAGTTGGTTACCCAGCATGCAGCATTGCAGCTGGAATCAAATCAGAGTAAATTTGTTCTGACTAAAACAATTTAGTGAAACAGCTTTAAGAGGGTGTACATAGTTGATTATAATTGTAGATTTCTGTGCAAGTTGCATGACGTGACTTATTCCAAAATTTGCATAATTTTTAAGTAATTTCAAGTAATTAGTGAGTTGGTAGACTGTAAGTAAATGCACTATTACTTAGAGACATTAGTGGGGAAAATCCATTTATTTTCTTGATAAGACTTGACATTCAAGTAAGACTTTGTATGCTGTCTGCATCAACATGACTGCTGATTGATTGCAAATTTAAATAACACTTGAAAGCAAATGATATGTGAACAGGAATTAAACATGCCACCGACCAAGACCTGAACAGGAATGACTAATAATTTTGTCTGTAGAGTTTCCATAACAACAAGAAAAAAGGCATCAAAAACAGTTTTCATGGGAAGGTTTTTCTAGAAGGTATTATGAGATGGTAAAGAAACTCTTTCCATAGTGCACATTTAGAATGATGATGGATCTGACTGAAATTAATCCAATTAATTTGGCCTATATTTGCATGTATATAAGACTTAAAAGTAACATATCTATTTTAACCAAATGTTCTGCTCCTCTCAGCAGCTGAAATGAACACATGCTGAGAGGCGCGCGCATGCTGAGCTGAGAAGCAGGAGCTGCGATCACGCGGCACTTCTAGAGAGGTTTGCAGAAGCAGCAATTTCGAGTTGATTAAAAATTATCTGGGAATCATTGAGCGCTATTTTGCCTAGTTTGTCTTGTAAATAATTTAAAGCCATTCAACTTAAAGTTTCATCAACATATTTCTTTGTGCATTGGTGTTAGCCAATACTTAGCATACTGTTCTTCTGCCCATTACCTATTAAATTAATATTTAATATTTCCCAATCTAGCTTCCTAACTAATAGGTCTCTCTTGGCCGTATTTTCTGCCCCTGGCCTCTATTCTGGCCTTGTTGCCGGCCCCCCTCAATCCAGCTTCCTAACTAATAGGTCTCTCTTGGCCGTATTTTCTGCCCCTGGCCTCTATTCTGGTCTTGTACTACCTGTTGCCGGCCCTCTGGCCATTTCGCCTGCTGCCTGGTCTTTCTCCGGCCTCGCTCTGCCTGCACGCTCGGCCCCCTGGCCATTTCGCCCGCCGATAAGCGACTTTTTGTGAAGCAGTTCAAAGAGTCAGTCTGTCTAAACCCCTCCTTTCCGTGAGCCCTCACTACTGTGATTGGTCAGATGGCACAGTCCTTTATGATTGGTCTACCGCTACAGCATGTGTCATAAAACTAAACGCCATAGCCATAACTGAATGACCGTGCAGGGTAATCCACGTGGAAATTGTACTGTTTGTGGGCGGGCAAGTTGTTTGCGATGTAGAACCTGGGCGGACATTATGCAAATATGTTACTTCCTAATGTGTGGCCATAACAGAAAAAGATTTGTATTGCTGGTGACTTGTTTAGACGAATGTGAGCCAACTCAAAACTTAATTTATCGTGCACTGTCGGCATCACAACTTTGCAGATAGTTTGTTCACATACATATACATGACACACTGCATGAAAGATCATATTTGAAAAGGCATAATAGGGGCACTTTAAAAAAACATGCCTGATATAATCGCTCTGAATTTTCATTTGCCATTAATTGCACCAGCTGACGGATCTGCAATTGCATATGTGAGGAGAATGTTATGATTAATGAGTGCATATTGTACCTATTCAATGTTTACGCCTATGTATAAATCTGAATATGCATCACTAAACTGCCTCAAATATTTGCAAAATTGCATACAATAGACTAACTGTTGGCTATACTATTATTATAACCAATACTTATAGCCAATTTTGACAAATTGATAAATTGTAACATAACGTGCACATGACGTAGTAGCACTGCTCTCAACATTTTAATCTCCTGAAATAAAAATAGCCTCTGAAATAGGCCTACACTACAAAAAAGTCGAATAACTACAAAAAAAAGTTGCGTCACCGTCACTGGCTCGCGTTGGCAGCCGTCATGGTGCCTTAGTTTGCCATATTTAATTTTAAAGTGTGGATAGGATTTTCATTGAATAAAAGTTTCATTAAAGTTTATATTTAACGTACGTGGCATAAGTCACTTTAGAAGATTTTGAATATACCTCACGAGTCTAGTAAAGGCTACAATCTATGATAATAATAATAATAATAATAATAATAATAATAATAATAATAATAATAATAATAATAATAATAATGTTTTGTCATTTTTATAGATGACCACAGTCCGTATTTACTGTCATTATGTATTTCATATCTTGACAAATCCCACCCACCCCTTGTGCTCCATGGAGGAAAAGTCTTCGGGGTTTGAATGATGTGATGGTGAGAAAATTATGATTATTTTGTGAAAAACGTTACTAATGACGACCAAATTGTTATATACAGTGTGGGAGCCAGATAACAAGAGTTAGTGTGACATCTTGTGGTTCTCTGTCATATTCCCGTGTGTGTGTCTACCCGTTTTCTATTCTGGTGGGGACACCTGAATACACACAGACACAGACTGAAGTGAAGTTTTTTGAAAATCTAAAAATGCAGAAAGTTTCCTGTAAGGAGTAGGGTTTGGTGTAGAGCAACAGAATATATATGACCTGTAGAGTATAAAAACCATTACGCCTATAGAGAGTCCTCATAAGGATGGTTGAATTTGTGTGTGTTTATGTGTACAGGTTTATACTTCATTATGGAGCCACAAGGATAGTAAAACAGACATTTTGAGGGACCAGCCAGTGGTGCCCACAAGGTTAAAATGTATTAAATATATTAAAGCATTATCTGAAAACGGAAAAACGGGGGGGAAAAAAAGTGAAATCTTCCTGTAAGGAAGAAGTTCAAGTTAAATGGATAGAAAATATCATTAGGTCAAACAGCAGAAGTCTATGACAAGTCCCCACAAAGACAGCTGTACAAACGTGAGTACTACAATATTAACTTCCTACCTTTTCACAGAAAAAGAAGATGCATTGAGCTCTAGAGGGCAATAAAGAGCCATGATAAGGATTCGGCCATGCTTATTTCAACGGAACGATTTGCAAGGAAGTGCCGGAATGAAGGTGAGTGGCCATTTAAATGTGACTTAATGCCCCAGAGAAGACCTTTCACCTTCAGCAGACTGAAGAAAGTGCAGTGTATTCAGGAAATTGACCTTACACCATAATATCTGGTCCAGTCCATCGATCAAAAAAAGATATGTAGGCACAGTTATGTTTGCTGAACTGGTCAAGTAAAGGGAAAGATTTGTACTTTTTTCGGTCGTTCGATCTTTTTCTACAGATTATGTGTTTCACCTGAATTATTCATAAAGAAATGAAGTTCCTCTGACAGCAGCGAGATCACAAGGGCAGAGGGAAGATGCTAGACATTAGTAACTGATCCCTGATGGCTTGTTATGTTTGGCAACTTCTTGCCAAAATTCTGTCCAATGCAGATGCTTTCCAAGGACATTGATGAGGTGCAAAGACACTGCAGGCATGACTCTGCATTTCTGAAAATGGCGCTCACATTTGTCTTTATAATCTTCTGAGATAATAAGGAGGCAGGAATGGTGTTAATTACCCTCCCAGCAAGATACAGAACAGCATGCCATTATCTTGAATGGGAGTCAGAGTTAGTCAGGAAAAAAATTGCTGCATACATTATATATTGCCTATTAGCTTGTTTTATGTGTACAGTAGTTGCTGCATGATATTAAAGGCATATTTTTATTGTGACATTATGATATTCTAAAGCTTAAAATAAAGTTTTCCAGGTAAAATTTTGAATAAGGTTATCAAAAATATATTAAATAAAAATATATTAACATATTAAAACATATTAGATAGCAGCTGATATTAGTATTTTTGGCATCGTTTGATACTGGATATTTAACAGTGCATTTTTTTCTGGATTTTTATTACCTTTGTTTCGTCTAATGCACAGTTAATCTTTAAAAACACAAAATAATAACGCCATTAAATATAATATAGCAAATCTCAAAATTAATACATTTTTATAGTTCATAGTCTAATGTTGTGATTCATTTGTAGTATTTAAAAATTTTGACATTGGCCACATTGTTATTTTCATATTATGTATTTTTCTATCATTTATATATATGTATAAAATATAATTTAATTATATTAAAACTTCCTCCAGTTGTGCCACAGATTATTGCTCCTCAAATGAGAGTTTGTTTAAATGTCTTTACTGCTCACAGCCTGCAGTGCAGCTCAGACTGACAACCAAATGGAGAGAAACATCCTTTTTGTGAGTGCCAATTTACAGGGCACTGATTCAGGGGGCAAGAGAACAAACTACTGTTCCACTTCTGTGGAAAAGGAAATGGGCTTCAACTTGGCAGCTAGTCTTGAGCTTAAGACACTCATTCCTCTGTTCACATTCAGTTTGTCTTATTCAATTAGATGACTGCACTTCTCCAATGAAGACAATTATATAATTATTTCTCTAATACAGTTTTTGAATCATTCAAATATGTTGTCATTGTAAAAAATGTATTTTTGTTCATTTCATACGTTTTAGAATTCGACTCATTTTTTAACATTGAATATCAGTAATGAAATATTCCATTTCTCTTCAGCTGTGATATTTTATGCAAAGCACAAATTCACACATTACTGTTGTTTGTACTGCGTCTCTAACGGCAGACTGGTTGTTCTTAGTTGATTTCAGCATGCGCTCCCATACAGATCACAACAAGTTGCTTTTGGCAACACTCAGTAATGCCTGATTGGCCAAGATTCTGCTTCGTGATACATCTGGGCCAATGAAAGAGCAGCACTGAAAGACAGCAGGTGCAGTCTGCACCTGTGTAGCATCAAAATGGCATTACCCAGCAAGGAAAAAAGCCACTCAAGCTTGTGTCAGTCCAGCAGAAGGGTAAAAATAACAAGGGAAGTGCTGCTTCAAATGTTTCACCTACATTAAATCATTTTTGTGCAACGCTGCACTTTAGCGGAAAACTGACAATGTGAAACCAGTGGATTAGACATGCTATTCTGCCAAACAGGAAGCTAGCAGTAGCCACTAATCTTTCGCTAATAAATCTCAGCTGGGGAGACTCTCGCAAAGGTAGCGCAGCAGAAAAAGTACCTTCATTAAAATCCATAAGACTGCACCCCCTGAAGATGCTCCGTGCAAACCTTTGATGTCTTCTGGCTTTTATGGCGAGATGTCTACTGCTCTGAGTATCCTCACCGATATTTTTAGCAGTTTAATTCTACCAGATGTCTTCTCTGCCTACCTTTGAAACTGATGGAAATTAAATTGAAAGCATGGACAAGTGGTGACATACAGTAGTCTTTTTTTCCCTTTCCTTCATATGATACAGCTGCAAAGCCACCATTTATTGTCTTAAAGCTCTCGTATACTATTGTTTTTAGCGGATAAATCAGATAATCAAGATAAAAGACTCCTGAGTGACCACAGCTGGCAAAAACAGAGAGGCAGGCAGACAGATGGAGAGAGAGAGAGAGGCAGTGAGTGAGTGAGTAGAAGAAAGCAAACAGTCTCAGATGGGGAGGTTTGTCACAGATAAGCATGAAGCTTTATGTAGCCTCTCCCAAAAGCCACATAGCAGAGTGGAAGAGAGGCCAGATAACAGCAGTGTCACTGCAGCATGCTCTGGCCGTGGAATACTGATGAGGAAACCTGGGAGACACTGGATGCTGTCTATGTGTGCATTTTTAGCCTAAATGTGTATATCTGCATCTGTGTAAGGCTCCGGATATACACTGTGGTAAAATGTACATGCAGGTGCTTATAGCTATGCAAACTTGATTTTGTGTTGCATTGCATTCTGAAATGCGTTTTATATACATACTGTATATCACTGATTATATGTTCCTCTTGAAAATTCTTGGATTTCATAAAAAATACCTTAATTTGTTTTCCAAAGTTGAATGAAGAAGGTCTTATGGGTTTGGAACAGCACACAAGCAAGTAATTAATGACAACATTTTCGTTTTGGGGTGAACTAACCTTTTTGTGGGCCATCAAATTCTTAAATATGCATTATTATTACAGGCTGTCTGTATTTCAGCACTGCATGAACTGTTCTAATTATTTATGCGCTAGGAAATAAAGGGCATCCTATAATTCAAGAATGAAAGAAATGATTCAGCTTCGCCGTTGGAAATGCAAGTTGTGGTAAGGGTTGTGTGTGGATACCTGCTTGAGTTTGTGTGGTTGTGTGTTCGTTTGTCTTTGGATGAAAGACAGCGCGAGGCTGACCTTTTTTGAATGTCATGATTTATGTGTTTTCTCCGGATGGTGAAGCGTTGCTGTTTCTTCACTTGTCTCCTTTTCGGCATGGGCTGTCATTCACTTGTAGACCGTTTTAGCGTGATGCTATGGGTCTCATAATTAATCTCGTCTCTCTGGAACATCCGGGCATATTAAATACATATTGTGGTTACTGCGAAGCATACAAAGCAGAGAAAAAAGAAACAAAAGAAATATAACAGTGCTGAAGTGTTTTGAATTATGTAAGCGGCATCCTGACATCTGTGATAGGATTTTATCTTCCAGATAATTATGCATTTTAAAAAAGGCTGTAAAAGACTTTTCTCTGCATGTTTGATGTGTGTGAACATTTGTGTGAGTTACATAAGCTGTGCTTTGAATATGATTGCAAGAAAGCATCTAAAAATCTTTTTTTTTTAATCTGCATAATGAATCATACAGAATCTATACATTCTACTCATTCTAAATAGTCTGTTGGCATGTTTCAGTGTGAATTGTTTCATCATCCTCTTAAATGTTATACAAGATTTACAAAGACTGTTACTAAAGGATAAGACAGCTAAAACTATATTTGAACCAACAGAAAAATCCCAACCGGTGCCAGTAGAGCTGGAGAAATCCTGACATGCGAAGGAGGACTCTTTTAATGTAAGGATCAGATTGAGGGTGGAAAGTGGTAACGGGAAACTAAAATCTCACTCTTTTTGGCTCAGAAAGCTTCAGCAACATTAAAAGTGAATCTCATGGGAGAAGTTAAATAAAAAAAATGTATTGTACAACCCCTTTTTTTTGTATACACTGCTTTCTCTATGCACATTAAAATACATCAAGTCTCCCAGGCTAACAAGCCTTTGCCTTTTTGCATTTATGGTCTCAAGGTCATTAAGCCCTGATTAAGTCTAATCACTCAGAGTCAACAAATGAGGCTTCATTAGTACAGGACTGGCAAAGGATAAGTGGGCAGTAGAGCTCAAAGGAGAATATAGGTGTCAGTAGACAGAACTAGGGTCTTAATGAGGACAGAACTAAAAAAGGGGAAGCAGAGGGATGAGCTGATGTGGTATGTGCCATTACATGAAAGAAGTCTGGTATTAGCACAGCAAAATTAGAGGAGCACAGTGTGTAGGTGAGCAGTTATTTATATGAAACTAAGTGCAACTTAGACCTGAATTGGTGGATATGACCCTTATGACTCACTGTGTTTTTTTAATTTCTTATTTTTCTTTTTTTTTTTTTGTCTTAATGTCCCGAAACACAGATACAATCTAATGTAACAGACGTTTTCTGTTCCCTCCAGTCACACTAAGACATCTTTTTGCTGTGATGTGGAACAAACCCTTCCTAGAGTCCTAAAGTCCGGATTATACTTGCAAATTCTTGACTGGCATCTTACTGTAAAAGTTATTAATATTAATGAACCAATTTGCATTCTCCTTGAATAAATTTTTTGCTCTGTGTGTCTGCCTGCTTGCTTGTACATTGCTGTATTGATGAATTAAAAAGCGCAATGGTACCTAGCGCTCTGGGACAGTTAGGTGATGACATTGTTATAAAATTTGATTAGTGACATAAATTTCACATGAATGCCGTCGATTGTGAAATTACTGTAGCTAAGATGATCTTTTATTGTAATAGACAGCAGATTCGGTCTACTGTTTACACTCTTACAACTGCAAGCCCCTCGTGTTTTGGGGTAAACAGTTTGAGGTTTATTTTTTTGTTCTGTTGTTGTAGAGAAGTATGTTATGTTTGTGAATGTACCTTGTGATATATGCGTACAGTTCTGGCATCTTTTCTGTCTCGGAACGTATAAGGCACAAGATAACATCATGTGTGCATTTTAGCAAAAGGCAAAGTCAAGTTCCTAATTACATACTGATATATATTTTATTATAGGCCTTGTTATAGTATTGAAACACTTTCTATAAATATTTCTATTGTTATTATTTAATAATTTCTAATCCTAAATCTTTTTTCAATATTAGATTATTAACACTTTTTACATCTATTTTTATTTTGACTCATGCCTCTAACTGATCTTCTCAACATCCTGTGTGAGCACAGTTCATATTTAACATCCTGCCTCTGTTTGCCCTGTCGTTTTCCCACTCATTCAATTATGTAATGCTATTACATTTCATTGGGGAGCCAATCGAATCGGAAGATCAACATTCAATTTCCTCAGCGGTGGCATTCGTGGAGATATATGGTTGGGATAATTTCATTTCTTTGCCCATGTTTGTAAATGTTGCTGTTGCCCGAGCGAGGCCTGTAGCAGAGCCTCAGGTGCTCTGCTGAACTTTATGAGCACAGATTCAAGATGGCTGTGAAAAGAAGGATATATCTGGAGGTGCTGTATAAAATGTGTTTGACTTCCAAGAGTTGGCGGATAAGCAGATTAGGCATTTTGCTTCAACAAAAATAGAATTGGATAGACTAGGATTTCTTCTTCATAATTTTTTACATTTTTAATCTGATGAAGCACCCCCTAATAAAGTTTTTTTTACGTATTACTGAATAAAATTGAATATGATTAATTCAGAAAAAATATATATTTTAATTTTTTTTCTAATTTTCATGTTTCTAATCAGTTTTGCTAGAATTTCTGAGAATTTAGAATTTACCTGTTAAGTATGTATATATCTGTGTGTGCATATAAGTGTTATCCCAACTTTCATGTAAACTGCTTTATCTTGAATCACAACACAAATTAGTAATAAAATATTCAGAACAAACATACTTGGTAATAAGTACTTATGAAGCACATATTAGAATGCAACAAGTCCATCGGAGAAAAAAAATTATCTTAGAACATTTTGCATCATTTTAAAAATGTGCAAATCATTGCACAAGGCCTGGATATGTCCTGGCGTAACTCCAGTGTCCTTCCACTGAAACACTGATGGATTCTGCTGACTGCAGCCTCCGCAGTTTTGACATTGTAACGCTAAAGGTCATATGATCAATAAGATGCCCTGTGGAGCTGGTGCACTGCATACAATCTAAACGCTGGTCTGTCGAAGCTCTTGTTTTTGATTGCCCTTTATCATTTATTATTTTCAGAAACTCCCTCTAGCCCCCCCCAACCCCCACGCCTAAAGATGAATATGGCAGCAGAATTAACTGTGACAGACCGTATTTCTTGGTGCAGACCATCATCTGGCAATGAGCCCAATATTAGAAATAAAACGATCTACAGAGCGTATCACAGTGTGCCACCACACTTTATGAGCTGGGTTAAAACAAGCTTGAGTTGCCCCAGGAGTACTAGTTGGCTCTTAACGTGTTGGGAGTTGGGCATGTTTTTTTCTGACTGCTGTCCCTTTTGAGATCTCGCCTCAGCAGTCTTGTTTATTAAAACAGCTTGTGAGGGAAACTGTTCTCCCAGAACACGTGTTGCACGTTTACTTATTTAAAGAATTTCTTACTTGTATGGAATATTTATCTATGTTGTTACCTGCGTAAGGTCATGTTTATGTTTATTTATTGTTTATGTAAGTTGCTTAGTTTATGTAATCAGGCATTGATTATTCTGTTGATAACTTGGACCCTGTGGGATTTCTGCCATGGTTGATGATGGAATGCTTGAATGAGACTTATATGCGATTAGGAATAGTAAAATCACCTGTGTTGTGGAAACTAGCCTCCCTGAGTAAATATGAATGTAGGTATGAGTTTAGGACATCGACTGTTTCATTAGCTCAGTTTGAAAGCAATAAAAAGCCTCTGCTGGGATATAAAAAATAACATGCGTGCCTAAATGCCCAAACATGTTAATTTTTCTTGTCTTGTTTTCTTGGCATTGTAGGATGTTAAGTTAGTCTTCACTGTCAGTGTGATATATGGTTGCTGTGAAAATGTTCATCTGTTATATATCTCTCCAGCCCAGTGTCATGTGCGAAGCTTACATACTCTATCATGACTATAATAATCAGACGCTGACGCCAGGGACGAAAACCGCTCCCACAGTAGCTCAGTGATCTCAGTGACACTTCTGATTCAACAGTCCCATGAGAAAATGAATTAAAAGTCCAGCTGTCTGTATGATGGGTCTGCGTTTTACTCTTACTCTATTCCTTATAGCCTCCAAATTTACATTCATGGCCCGCCTGTGCTTGCTTGAAAAGGCCCATTTTCAGTTTTGTCAAACTTGAGTCAAACTTTTGCTGGCACATGGGATACTTATCAGTATGATCAGTGTGTCTGAGATCTAAGACAGATATCCCTGTTGATTTGCTGTCTCTTTTACTAAGGTAGAAAGGAAAACGTTTTTTTTTTCCCCCTTCATTGAAAATTCTCAAGGCTTTTGGCAAACATTCCCTTCATATCACTGTAGACACGGCCGACAGTCTCTCAGGTGGCACGTACCGCTGTTGCAGGCAATGCCTTGCACGTTTAAAGTTGAAGAGTTCTCAGTTTTTTCTTTTTTGGACTTGTTTTTACCTGTTTCAGACCTTGTAGATTGTATTCCGTTTTTTTTTTTGGCTCGGGCAGATATCTTTTAATATCAAGCATTTATTTTTTCTCTAAGATTTTTGAAAATGCTATTTGGGTAAATCACTATTACCATTATATTCTAAATAGCCTACTAGTGGAAAATCATGAAAAAAATAACAATAATCAGTTATTTTATTTGAAACTTTTTTGAAATATCTATTATAAATATAAATGATCTATCTATAATATATTTGCAAACCATCACAGTTGTACCATATTTGGATCATTACAAATCTGGCATCTTTCACTTCATTGCACAATCCGGTGTGTTTTTGGCAGCTACCCTCTGAGCAAATACATAATACCCCTCAGTGGTCACCCCACACAATCATGTTAACCATGTGCACAAACCATTACCCAAGCAGTTTCATGTTGGGCTGCAGTCATAACAGCTACATTACAAGAGCATTCAGTCTTCCTGAACGCTCAATAATACATAGAAACTGGGCTAAATTATTGATTACCCACTTTATGTAATTGTTTCTCTCAGTGTTGAATTATTCATAGTTGGAAGGTTGCACTGTCTAGAATCCCTGGATGAAGGCATAGTGGTGCGCCAGTTTTTGAAGACGAGAGTGGGACAGGATGGAGCCGACTGGCACGCATGTCTACCAGTGTTCAGTGGGGGGCTGCCCGGCTGGATGAACGCTGTATTCACTACAGGAAATCACTGGCAGTGTAGAGGAAGTCTGCAGTATTACTGAAAATGCTTATACATACTACAGTGTATATAACAAGTTTACCCTGGCAGGAACATGCTTTTGCTGTTATACATTTAAACATTTTCCGACCTTAATTTTCAGTATTAATCTTGTTGGCATCATATTATTTATTGAATTCATTCATCAGTATTATTTGCCAGCCTGTAATGCATGAGTCAAAGTAGTGCCATCAATATTACAGTGCTTTTATCATAATGTGTCCTGAGCTACAATGGTTCCCAATCCCAAGTGATTTTACATGTCTTTTTCAGTTAGGGTATACCCTTGATGTAAGAACTGATATTTTGATGGATGTCTGGATCTTTTTACCTAACTCGACCTGGTTGATATTTCTTGGAGATTCAGTTCAGACAAATTATCTGGGACGTACCCCATCCTCAATTATTCAGTGACTAATATCTGCTGATGTTGACAGGGCAAAGTGACTTTTAAAGCTAGATTTTGAGGGCTGAGAACATTTAAAGCTTTTAAAGCACTATTTAAGAGACAAAATTTACAATTCACTTATAAACTTTTTTTTCCACAAATGTCTTAATTTTAATCATCCTATGATCACATATTTCATGCATCAAACACATGACAAAAAAATCTTTTTTTGGGGGGCTGTCTAGGTCAAAACACATACTTTTGTTAACAACAACAAATCATTATGACATTATTTTTTTGTCATTTGTTAATTAGTATAAAATACTTTTAAATTATATGCTTTTTAAACAAACCTACTAAACTGCAAATTTTTAAAATAATAATACAAGTTTGTTGCAAACTTGCTTCTTGTCTTTACATTATCCTATCTAAAAAAATGCAAAATCACCAAAAAATTAATCTTTAAGTATTGTTCTACAGGTCCATTGCACTACCTATATATTTTGTTAAAGTTCAACAAAAAATATCAAAACTGATTATAATTAGGAAATTGAAAACAAAGTAATCATTTAAGATGTTTTCCAAATTATTTTTGGCATTAATTGCATTTTAGCATTAACTGCAACTTTTCTTAGTTTTCTTAGTTTGTGAGTTAATATGTTTTTGTCATACGGCCACTGGATGCAAATAGTGTGACTTATATATATATATATATATATAAATACACACACACACACATGTTGGTTTTTGTGATTTATGGGGACTCTCTAAACCTACCAATTACAGGAAACTACAGACATTTTTAGATTTTCAAAAAACACCATTTAGTATGTCTTTTAAACCTTTTGAATTACGGGGACACTGAAAATGTCCTCATAAAACACCTACATATTGTAATACCTATGTCATACCCATGTCATTTGTGTCCTCATAAACCACATAATCCCGCCCACACAGAGTTAGGCATATAGGCTGTTTAATAATCCACTTGCCTATCAGCCCTTGTATGTTCAGCTATTTACAGACAGATTTTCATCTGCTGAACTTGGCTGCCTGTAATGCTGATAACAGCGGCTAACCATCAGAATGGCATAATGACAGCTTTTTTTTCTTCTTACCAGCTGAAAACAGAGCAACATCGTAACGATTCAGTGAGCACTGACGCAGTTCAGCGTGTCTATTGTCAGGTCTTTAGCACTTTAGCCTGCAGCTCTGCTTAACCTCCGTGTGCACGCACACTATCACACACACACACAGTTCCGCCACCTGTGTTTCATCTGCCCACAATTCCGCTCAGGCTCCATGGTTGCCTGTCTGTGTGTCATATCCTGTCTGAGCCTCTGTCCGTCACTGCAGGGACTCCAGACGCAAACATATGGTGTTTTTTTAGTGGAAAGAAAGATTAAAGGTAAATGAATAAAGTAAAATAATAAATAAATAAATACATGCATTCTTTTTTGAGCATCCTCCTAGAGACAAAAAGTACTGTATCTATGAATCTAAATGCTGGGTGTTTCCAAAGAGCCTCCTTCTGTGCTCCATAACAACAAGTCTTAGCCTCCTAAGCTTCTTATGCATGCATACAGGAACTGTGCTCCCTACAATGTAAAGCTGAATCCTAAATCTTACCTCAACCTGAAAACCACACTTGGATATCGTCTGCTGTCAGAAGACAGGTGTGGTTGTGCAGTTGTGCTTTGTTGCCTCTGCTTGTGTGCAGATGTGAGTTTGTATGAGTGTAAGACTGGATGCAGTTCTGTTTTTAAAAAAATCTTATTTGTGCTGGAACAATTCAGCCTAGAATAAAAATAGCTCTTCTGATGCTTCAAGTCCCTTTAACTGTCTTCCTCTGTGGAAAACCTAAAAAAAATAAAATAACTCTGGGTAAGGCAAGGATGCATTTGTATATCTGGTATTTTATTTTCTGTAATTAAAAAAAAATAATAGAAAATGTAACTTTTTAGCGTTAATGTTAATCTTTTGAGTATGTTATGGTCAACTGAGGCTAGTTTTAATGGCTTTTTTTTTTTTTTACTTTGACAGCACTAAACCTTGGAGATGCATTTTAATGTATAGGTACAGTGTTTATATATGTACTTTTATATAAATGTTTGCTGTGAGCAGATTGGTGGTGTGTGTTTCTGCTGTCTGTGTGATAAAACTGAATCTAGCATGCTTCATGTCTGATGGCCCTGTGGCTGAGTGCATTTCTTTCATCCCAAAATCCTCTTCATCTCAGCTCTGTCAAACAGGGATTATAAATTGACTTTCACACAGCATTCAGAAGGTCACTGCTACGGAGACACTGTAATCAGTCAATAATGCCTAATCTATGTCTTATTTTATTCAGGTAATTAATTCTCTGGTAATTAAACAATTGTCAACATTAGGTTATAAATTAATGTTAATGCATTTAAACTGACTGTGTTTGTCCTGCTTCTAGAGATGCTTGTCCACAAAACATCAGCTTAATTATCTAATTAAAATACATTTTTATACCGTAAGTGCACTGATATTATAAATTGGTAGTTCTTTAATTCTTATAAATGTCTGACTGAAAGTAATGGTGTAGAAGCAAATTTCTCGCAGAAATACATAAACCACAAGAATTTTTGTCAAACTTGTTTTGAAAATCTTTTTAATAGTAGAGTAATATTATTTAGTTTTCTTAGTTTTGTTGATCTTAGATGATCATGTATAAAAGAAATAGTTCTATGTCTTGACTGAAAAAGCCTTTTTGTTTTATTCTTCGTGTCTTGTTTATAAATGTGTGTTCCGCACCATGTTCTAGCAGTTGTGGTTGTTAAGCGTTGTAAAGATCTAATCGTATTCTCTCACAGTGGGTGGTCATATCATTGAGCTATGTCTATAGTCATTAATGCACAAAAACATGTTTATCATTACCATACTTCTGATGAATGGCAACATTTATTCCCTTCTCTTTCCTCCCTGTAATATCAGTCAGATTGAAGCCGTTTTCTGTTTGAAGCATGGAAACGTCTTTGGTGGCATATGAAACGGGAAACTGCATTTTAATTTCAAAGCACTGACACCACAAACCTGATATCGTCAAGGGTGGTTGAGTCCTCCTCTCTGACAAAAACCTTCTGAAGCTGTCATCACAGACTGGCGTGCTTTAGATGTGCCTTACCTGTCTTTGCAGAAGGTCGCGCTAATCATAGTACATTGGTGACACGGGTAAAACTACTTCTGCTGTTTTTAGGTCATCTTTATGAATTTTGGCACTCGCCCCAGGCATATTTTTTTTATAACAAGGCCTATTTTGCGCTCATTACCTATGCACGCTTTACATATACACATTATGTTTTATTCATGCCACAGAATTTATTTAAATCATTTGGGCCACAGGGAATCCAAAGATACGATGAAATGAGAGAAATGGCGATTGAACATGGTGATCTATGACCCTTTGGTAGGCATTGCTCGGTTGCCAACCTCGTTAAAAGATAATTAGCCGCTACTAATGTGGATCACCGTGGCAAGATTTAGTAGCCTTGCAGTCATCTCCATAATACCAATACAATTTTTATAGAGAGATGCCAGACCTCATTCAGTCAGCAGTGCTATACAAATGACTTTATGATTGCTCATCACCCCTTTCAGTCTTTCTCACTTTTAGATCCTCAAATGCGCATGATATACATAAATTATGGATTATGGACTTTAATCATGGCAGTATATTATTAATACTGGCAGATAATGTAAACACTTGGCCATGGTTGTAATTATCCTTATGATAATAAAGTGTAGTTGTCTTTGGTAGTAAAGCACAGAAACAATAGAAATCTGTAAAAAGTGTGGTTTGTGGTTGCTATAAGGTGTTATTTGGTGAGTATTTGTAGTGTTTCTGTGTTGTTGCATGTTCTGAAGCATTGCTAGTGTTATTATTTTTAATGTTTATTTTTGTGATATTTCTAATTAGTTTAAATTATTTTTGCTTGTTTTCATTTAATAAACGAGCACGTCTGAATAATAAATGCTACATCTAAACTGATTGCACTGTATTTTATTTATTCTAATCCTTCTTTTAGAATATATATTGTTTTAATTAAATTAATTAAATCCTTTTTAAATTTTAATTCCTTGCTTTTATTGTTGTGAATATTTTTATTTGTATTTTTTTAATGTAATACGCTTTGAATTGTGTATGAAATGTGCTATATAAATAAACCTTTTTTTTTTCAGTTAGTGGCCTAGGCAACAATTCAAATAGTTTTTTTAGGGTTTTCATATATTTATATTTAATTAAATTTTAGCAATTTTAATAGATTTAGTTCTGTTATCGATAACAATGCTGATCTTAGCAGCAAGACTACTGGTGAACCCCATCTTATTTCCCAGCATGCTATGCACATGGTTAATAAAAATCTTTCCCTGACACCCATAACCCTCCATCCTGTCAGCTGATATAAATGTTGATCATTAGAGGCCTGATTCAGACGTATGTGAGCCTAGACCTCAGAATTGCACCCAGTAAAGCCTCACTGTAGCAGTGATGCACGATCTAGACCTCCATTTCACTCAGTGCCGCAGACAGGAGAATCAATCTAGACTTCAATGACAGTGCAATGGATGATTTTTGCACAGTTGCTCAGACACACACATGAAAATAAGCGCACACACACAGGCTGCTCACGGGGCAAACTCATGGAAGCTATGCATTTATCAAGCAAAAGAGAACATGCACACACAGAACATGCTGTGGCTGTGACATTAAGTAGGCGAATGATGAGAGATCATGGCACAGAATGGAGGTGGAGGAGGAACGGTTTGACTGCAGGTGAGTTCTTCATCACAAGAGTCCTGTCAGCTCTTGTCTGGAGTGCTCTCCTCCTCCTGCTTTGTCATTATCATCTCCACAATCCCGCTGACAGCTTCTTACCAAAACACCTCCCACCTTCTCTACCTCTCCGGACCTCTCAGTATTCCCTTTAACTCTTTAAAGTGATGCAGGTTAAGGTCTTTTGACGGTGCCTGTGGTGTGCTTTCACTTTCACTAATATCTAAAGGACCAAACAGAACTGTGCACCTAGTTAATGTTTAATCACATCCAACTTGTGTTAATGAGCTGTAAAGTTGTGTAAACCATCTTTTAATGGTGAACATATGTCATACGACCATGCAACCGTATAATAAATAAATATGCAATAAATGCTAATTTCCTGTTATATGCTACTGAATATTATCATTGTTCCATCGCAATGCATATTTTGAGTAATTCATTTTTCATAACTCTGGGAGCGATATTAATCCAGTTCTACGGAAAACAAACAAATAAACAAACATTTGCATGCTGTGCAGAATAATGTGCCATCTTGCACATAGCCAGAACTTCTTTGGAGCAATACATTCCACAATGCAATGTACAAAACTTGACCTTCTATTTCCAGTGTGATGGATTAATGCTGTAATAGACAGCATTTCACAGGAGCTGCCAATAGATCTTAACTTTTATAACCTTTACGATTCCTTTCCGAAAGCTGGTTTTGCAGTGTACTGTCTCTGCATCTTTCTGTGTCTGTTTATCTCTCCTCAATTAGGTTAGACATGTAATGTGAAAACATTATTCTGTGTCTAAAATTGCTCATGAAAATCTATTTTTTATCTTATGCAGTCAGCTGGGAATTAAAGTGTGTGTTACTGTCACACATTTAATGGCCTGATACTAGATCTCATTTACTGCTAATTTAAATGACCTTTCTGTTCAGTCAGACATAGTTACATTAGTCATCTCACAAGCACGGGTGTCCAAACCTACATCAACTGAAGAAAAACACCTTTAAATATTAGTGTTTATTAAATATTTCCAGCCTTTCGGGCTGTCTGTTGCCTGGCGACAGGCTTGATGCTTTGGCTTCTTTTGGAAGTATTTTCACGGCTGAGAAAAAATATTCAACTCGCTGGATTTACCTGAAGCTCAAGTTACTCTATATTAGCATATTGTTTATAGAAATGTCGTACAAGTTAAATATCACATGCATAATTGCGGGGTTTTTTTTATTCTTCACATATTGCCCTTTCATATCTCATGAGATTTAATTACAAACAGGCTTTGAATACAAAAAACAAACAAACAAGATCCTTTATTGTCTTACAGTAACAGGATGAAACAATAAAACTAATGTGAATACCATGCATGATGAAATCTGAATAACTATTTCTGGTCATGCCATTGCATATTCATTAGACTTCACTAGACACCATGTATGTTTATACAGCAGGAATGCAGAGCATCACTACCAACCCAGTCTACACACAACCTCTACAAGTAGAGTGCACACTCACCCATTCTTCGCAATTATTCTCTTCTACCATCCTTCCCCCCCCAACCCTCCTCCCTCCAATACTGAGAACATGTGAGGAGATTGTAACCATGTCAACGCTAAGTCGCTGTAGATTGGTCTGTAGAGTTTGCGGCTATGACAACAATCCATCGAGACCCAAAGACACAGCACACAGGTACATTGTGTATATGGGGTAATAAAGGTGTTAAAAATAGCTTCAGTAAACAGGAAGGTGGAAAGGTGTGGATTGGTCATGTGAAAAAACATCAGTTTTGTTGATAGGCAGGAGCTGCAGGTGGAAAACTCTATATCTGGCAAAACAGAAAATTGCATCCATAAAGTCCAGACTTCGTTCTCCTGTCCGTGTGTGTGTGTGTGTGTTTTAAAAGTTTAAAACTGCTGATGGATTAAACAGGAGCAGCACCTTGGTGAATGTTTTTTTCTTTATTTGAAATTATGTCTGTAGTAGGGATGCACAATATATTTGTACATTAACCATATATGTGACCCTGGACAACAAAACCAGTCATATGGGTCAATTTTTCTAAATTAGGATGTATACATCATCTGAGGACTGAAGCTTTCCATTAATGTATGGTTTGTTATGATAGGGGCAATATTTGGCTGAGATAGCAACTATTTAAAAAAAAAAAGGGTGTAAAAAA
>JAUMHP010000096.1:3778998-3794271 GCA_032361065.1 Enteromius trimaculatus | reverse complement strand
TTTCCACTGTGAGAGACCGAATCTAAAAAGAAAAATCCAGAAATCACATTGTATGTTGTGAGGAACATTTAGACACGGGCTGGGGGTGGTTAAGCCAATCACAAAACTACTTGTGGCCTAGCTAACCAATCTCAGCGCATTGCATATTTCTGAGAGAGGGGCTTTCTAAAAACAGTAAATGATCAGCGTGTCTTTCAGGGAAAAGCGGTGTGAAATAAAGGAAAATTATGTGAAAAATAATAATGCAAAAGCATTAACAGGCGTTAAATTGCACCCCATAAACCCAATCAAGTCAAGGGAAAAACAGTTAACTACCCCTTTAACCTAAGGAAATGAAAGTTATTGATTTCTATACATAGGTTTTTTTCATAGAGAATAGAATGTAAATGTAAATTGACAGTCCAACAATTTAAAGACATTTGCACCAGTTGATTGCGTCTCATATTAATGTTAAATAAAGTTATCAGTTTCTAAATAAGTGTATTATTTTGTCAGGAGACAGGACAGATTGAGACACTCTAGGGGCATGAATCTAGGTCATGAGGGCATGTGTCGTGTGAGATGCTTTTTTTAAACAAGGTCCCTCATAAAACTCAGTTTTCAGTCCTATTATTTATCCTTATTTTTTTACTCCAACTATCTTTGTTTTTCTCATTCACACACACACACACAGAGACACAGTGATATTCGTCCTCTTATTTTATATGCTTATAAGCAGCTCCAGGGAATTTGGTGTCAACTGGAGGTTTCTATTTAGACAGAAATAAAACAGACGAGATCTTGCTTTCTCAAACATACACAGGCTGCGTCCCAGTGTTTCTCCCATGATAAAAGCTGTCTCTCCTGGCTATGGCAATAGTGACATTATGTTAAGCACTTATTTTATAGATATGTTCATGTAGGTGATTAAATCTAAATCAGGTTATGACAGTACTGCTGCTGTATGGTTTCTGCCATTGTATCTCTCCATAATTCACAACTAAAACATGACTTCTATTGCATATTCTACATTAAATTATTTGCATTACTATTATTTGTATTATTACTTTCATTTAAAAAACGTAATTGCTGCACTTTTTCTCTCTATAAAGCTTTTGACCAATTAATTTGCATGACTTTCCTAGTCATTTGTGGATTAGGACAAAAAATATATTTTTTTTCTAATTATCTAAATTATAATTTTTTATTTCTTCTTGCTCTAAACACTTTCTAGCCAAAATTACATTTTTGAGCTTTTTATTAAAATAAAGCTATATATTCACTATAGTTAATATATATTAATTTAATTCAAATTAAGATTTTCTAGACCTGTAAATTAAAATTTGAGACTTGTCCATGGCCATGGGGACCTTGTAAAAATGGTCAGAATTAAACAGTTATTTTCGGTTTTCCACAAAGTTCCACATAAACAAACACATACTGTACATATATGTTTTAAAGAAAGCACAACAATTTTATTTGATCAAAAATAGCAATATTGTAAAAACTATTACAATTTGAAACAAGCTTCAGTTTCACATGTTCCTTCCTAAATAATGTTAAAATGCTAATTGGGTGCTCAAGAAAGATTTTTTAAGATAAAATAAAATAAGAGGAACTTTATCCTGAGGAAAATTCTTTTGTCACAGACATGCTCAATGCAGTAAAGGAACATATTTTTTATTATTATTAATCATAAAATAGTTGTGCTGCTAAATATTTTTGTGGGGAGTTTTCTTCAGGATTCTCTGATGAATACAACATTCAAAAGAACAGCATTTATTTAAAATATACATCTTTTAAAATATACATATATTTCCTATCACTTTTCAGCAATTGAATGTATCCCTATTACATAAATAAACTTAATTTCCTCTGAATTAAAATCTTACTGAACTTCTAAATGGTAGTTAATTTAAAGTAAAAGAAAAACCCCCTGACACTAATATTTCCACAAAAGGAACTTAAACAGCAGGAAAAAAAGCAGACTGACTTCTACCTCTTAACAGCTAAGCACTGGGTTATAATTGATTAATTGTATTTTGGCAGCCTCCATCTAAACCACAACTGGTCAACAGGTTGTTTGAATAAAAATAGAAAGATCAGGCTAGATCTGACACCTCCAACTACTGTGGCCAGTGGTCAGCCATTATAAAAGTGTATTGTTTTGATTTAGTTTTGGGAAATCTGCAGTGGGGAGGGAGGTGCACTTGTTTATCACCTCTGGTGCAGTGCGGGTGTTGGCTGGGGGTGGAGGTGGGCCAGGTGTTATGTTATATAAAGGGATGACGGGCCCTGCTAAGAGCTCTGGAGAACAGGATGGTGTTTTGAACAGAGGTGGTGGGTGGTGTTTTAGACCGTGGGTTGAATTCACACACACACATACTGTACAGACACTGACACAAACACAGTGTCCGGGCTTCTTTGTGCTCATCTTCTATGGGAACCACAGAGAGCAAGGTCAGTTTTGCTATATTCTGTCTACTGATGCCATAACATCATCATCATCTGTAAAAAAGTAGATGCACTCCTTTAAACACTATGAGGTGGACACACAATACTTAACTGACCACATTTGACAACTAAAACTTCTAACAATTTCCCTCTTTCACGGGTAAAAAAAAATAACATTGAATGTGACAACTAAACAATGGAATGTGTTGTTAGGGCAACAATCATTGACTGTTACATAAGAAATAATGGCCTTTCAAACAATACTGTGACCACTAAATTACAGGTTTAGAGCATTTAAAGGAAAATTCTAGATTAAATACAAGTTAAGCTCCATTACCACCAGAGAAAAAAAAAACCCTTTATAAACATAAAAACATTTAAACGTTTATCAAATGTTGGAAGTCTACAGGAAAAGTGCAAACAGTTATTGCAAAACATTATTGCAACCACACATATGCATGCATATAGATGACTTTTCCATACAAACACACATTATATATGTTGTCGTCAAGTTAAAAAACAGAAAGAGCAAGACTAACCTGATTGTCTGCTTTGTTTTTAGAGATGCTAAACTACGTATTCTGTCTTTATTATTATTTCATTAAAACAATAAAGTAAAAGTTAGGTATAGGAGAAAATGTTTTATTAGTGTTAGAACCCACCATGTGATCGTTCGAACTAGCAACACACAATTTAGGTAGTCTATATGTTGTATATTTCTATACAACTTTAATCTGAAGATCATAAATATGAGATTATTATATATTATATAATGTTTTATAGTAATATAGTAATCTAGAACTAACCCCACACAGTTACAGATGCTGAAACAAAACCCTTAAAATGTCATTATGTTCTAGCTTTTGGTTACAGGTGGTCCGTGATGCCAGAGACAGCAAAAAATGAAACACACACACACACAAACCATTTTAAAATCTAATAACTGCAAGTCTGTGAGCATCTTGGCTATCAGCAATGTTTATCAGCAAGGAATGAACGTTTCCTGTTTTAACGTGCATATTGTTGACCAATGCACAATTGTCGTCAAATAAAAAGGACATATTAACTCAGAGTTCACTGCACTTATAATTTCTCATTAACATTGAAGAAATCAACTAAAGATGAATCACAGAGCTTGCCAGAAAAAGACAGGTTTTGCTGTAAAGAAATAACGAACGACAGAAACTGCAGCGTACACTTGCGCGCAGCAGACGCAGTGAAATGGGTTTGATGTAAACATATTTGACGTGCTTTTTACACTCAACAGACAAAATGCACCTGACGGAAGAGCAAGCCTTTAAATACATATGTAAATACAAACATGACTGGCGCGGAACCTCTCAAAGTTGTGAAAAGAGTTTGTGCTACCCGCTCGTTTTAGTTCCAGGTGAAGGCACAGGTGAATTTTCTTAAGAAATTTGAAAGAAAATACTGTTAAACAAAACTAACCATTTCTGTAACGAACGCGTTCGGTAAAGTCAGTAAGCAAAACAAATAAACGCACTCGGTGACAACAGTTGCGTGGAATTAATGCAAACACGAATACTTACTGGATAATTCGAGCGTTTCAGGGAAAAAGGCGTTGTCGACCGCTTCCCTCTGAGCGTCTCCTGATGTTTGAGTTCGCGGTAATTTTTGGCCAGTATTCCGCGTGCCACGTTCTATTCGCGCGCTCTGCTGCCAACCCAGAAACCTGCACTTGGCGCGCACGCTCGCTTGCGCTCTCTTTCTTTTGCTCTCTCTCGCTCTCTCTCTTTCTGTCAGGTAGATATGCAGTATAGCTTTACTGCTGCAGCTCGAACTGCGCTATGCTGCTCAGCAAGGTTTTACACAACTATAATCGCCTGTCTGGGAAGGGGGATATGTGTCTCTAAGCTTTTTGTATCAAATTAATGTAAAGTTTCTCGTTGAAATGTATGACCAGGTGTAAGAACACACACGTCATTATAACAGTAAAATGGGTGAAAACAGTCGAGGGTTAAATGATAAGAATAAAAAGCTCCCATTAAATGGGTCATGTTATGCAGTATATTTTCACATCCTGCTATATATATGCCTTAACATTTTAGATTAAAAAATTACACATAAAAAAAACAATATAGCCTATAAAAACATAAATATTAAATTCGTTTACTACCTTGGATTGGACAAAAAAAAATTTAATGAGGAAACCAGCAGTTGTATTCGAAGTATTTGGAAATGCAAGTTTGAGTCTCAACCTGGGACATGATTCCCCTCTCTCTCACAACTATGTTGTCTTGTAAAACAAAGGCAAAACGCCTAAAAAATAAAAAGAACTTCAAGAACCTCTTTCTCGGGTAATCTATCTTCCCATCCTCTTGACTTTCTTGCCATATATCAGGATATATAATAAAGTTAAAGGGTCTGAATTTGACCAGACATTTAAAGTCTTATGTATTCTTTTAGCTTTCTTTAATCATAAAGTCACAGAGCTCAAACGGTAGGTCACTGAATGACAGGAATAACCCAAGTGCAAAAAAAAGGCAGCTGCACTACTTTTTTATTTATTTATTTCAACAACCTTCTGCACTTACAGCTATTTTTGCATAAAGGCATGTACAATCTAAAATTAAGCTTTGTAACTGTACTGCATGGGTGTAATTGTGGCGTGTGTGGCTTATTTTAAACAGTGTGTTAAACTTGGTCAGTGTTCTAAGTTGAAAAAATAGCACACCCTCTTCAGTCTTGTGTTTGAACGGCAAAATTATGAATAGTATTATTTTACTCTATTTTTAGCAATATATAAATTTGGTGGTACCCATAAATTGCAATGATGCGACAGTAGCTTCAATAGTGTTATTATCAACTTTGTGATTTATTTGATTAGACTTTTTTATATTTGTGATATATATTTGATTTTTGTGAGATTATCTTTAAAGTCAAATATGCAGTTGCTATTATGTTCCTGATTATATTCAAGTGCTTTTATATCGAAATCTGTAATATACTCCCAAACAAAACTTTCCTTATGGACGCAATAGCTTCTGTTCAAAGGAGCATTATATAATCTTGAAATCATCCTCAAAGGAAATTGCTGATGTTATTTTTGATACATCCTTACATTAGAAAAGAGAGAACAGAGAAGGACAAGGGATTAATGAGCCCTAATGACTGTTATTTTGGAAAATTATCTCATCCCGTTGAATCAAAGTAAGCTAGCCCACAATTTTGTCATTTAAATCTATAACAACACTGACATTTTTACACATTTCTTTGTAAATGTTTGTTTGAAGGAGGTTATTGTACAACATCCATCCATTATACATGCATAATATTATAAAATTCTTATTATTTTCTAGTTACAGGTTACACCATCTGAAAACTGTATGAATAAGCAGTGCAGGTTATGAACTCGCCAGGGGTCTCTATGGCCGGAAAAGGGCTGAACGAGATCTCGACGGCAGCCCCCATGGTCAGAATAGGGCAGAAAGAGAGTTTAACTTTCTTAGCCCTGACTGCGGAATGGAATCCGCAGGGAACTGGATCGACACTTCTGGCCATGACTCGGGAACTCAACTGGGCAACGGCTCTCCTGGCCATGATTCTGGAACTGGACTGGGCAATGGCTCTCCTCAACGGCTGACATCACCGGAAGTTGTGTCCTTCAAATGTTTTTTTTTAACTTATTCTCATGTCATATATAACGTTCTGTGACGTTCTGCAAAACAATAGCTTACGCTTCAAAACACCTTTTTCTTACAGGTGAAGATTAGACACTCAAAACTGTTTTCTCTCAGGTACATTGCAGTGTAAGCTTTACATTAAACATTAAATCATGCTCGTCGAAAAACCCAGAGGCCTGTTCCATAAACCAAGACTAGAGTATAAGCCAGGCTTATTTCAGATAGTCTGACTTATTGCCAGTTAATTTGTATTAAAATAAGTCAGACTATCTGCCATAAGCCTGGCTTATTTGGTAAACTTGTTTTATGAAACACTGAACTGCGGATCCATTTGCAGTATTTTTTTCATGGTCGGCAGGAAAACAACAGCAAATAGAGCAATGGAGAAAAAGCAGAATCAAGGTCGAGGTACACGGGCACAGAATCAGGGCACGCGGCAAACAAACAATAAACAGTCCAAGTTCAAATACGGTAAAACAAACACAGGAAATACACTCAGAAATGATAGCAGTTACAGATCAAGACTTCGCGATTCACTGTTTGGAGAAGCTATCCTTTATGCTGGAGTTTATGAGTGTGTGGGAGTGGATAATGAGCAGCTGTGAAAGAGAGGTGTGTTATGGGAAATTGAGTCCAAACGGAGAACCGCCTGAGAGTCCTGAGGGAAACTAAATGGTTGAAGTGCCCTCTGGCGGCACTTGAGGGCTCTCCAGCTGATATCGTTACAGCTATATCTTGTGTTTTATTGACAGATGGTAGGTTTAGTGGCAGGGGTTGGGTTACGTGCTCATAAATATCTAAATAATATCATTTAAAAAAAACAGTTTTGACTGTTTAAATTGAAAAATCACACCCCTACACACAGTATATGCAATAATCTATAATAGATCTAAAAAATATACGCAATATATCTTTTAATTATGACGATAAAACAAAAAAAATATATATAGCATCGGTATATTGACGCTTAGAGTTTCCTATTTAAAACAACTGAGGACCCTTCACATCGAAAAGTGACTAAAAGGGGTACCTTGATCTTTCGATCACATTTTTCGCTTTCGACCAAGCGTCAAAATGTGACGAGTTGGAGTGAGACTGTGTATTAAATAAAATCGGATGGGTAGTTTGATAAAACAACGTCTGCCCTACGTCAAACAGACATATTGCAGATGTATGAACGTTTAAAGAGCGGATTACGGACGTTCTAAATTACTTGCGTCTTAAATAGGTAGGTTAGGCGTCGTCTTAACATCTTGCATGGACGTCTCGCCGCATGGACGTCTCGTACAGACGTCTCCGTGACGTATGTGTGCTATCTGGGTGTGTTGCTTATTAAGAGTTTTGTGGTCATGATCATTCAGACATTGTGATATGCTGACTTTTGAACATTTCTTATTATTATCAATGTTGACAACAGTTGCGGTGCTTAATATTTTTGTGGAAACTGGGATATATGTTTTACTTCATTATTTATTCTGGGATATATGTTTTACTTCATCATAGCTTTACGGCTAAATTAAAAGAGCAATTTGTTTTTTAAGAACTGTTTGTTTTATGAAATGTATCATTTAATAATTTTCTTCAGCATGGATACATTAAATTATTCAAATACACCTCATGGCAATTGCTAGAAGTCTGTTGCTCAGGTTTGGTAGCTTCAAAGATTGTGGATTGCTAAATATTTATAACTTTGGGTATGATTGATTATGCCAAAGACAGACAGAGAGCCAGTGAGAGAGTGTTTGTGAGTCAGCTGGTTGGTAAAGCGTGTTGGGGGCCGGCCACCTGTGCCATATACCAACAACGTGGGTGGACTCTGATGTGGCGCACCAAAGTTGTTTCATTAGTGACGCCATACTCACAGACGGCCGTGTGTGTATGTGTGTGTGTGTGTGAATAAGAGAGACAGAGAGACATACAGACACATTCAGTCATTAAATTCACAAAGAAACTAAGGCTGTGTTTTATATTTAAAGACCACCAGCCACATTAAAAAGCTTTTTCCTGGCTAATAAAATAATGACTTTTAATTATCTGTTTTTTGACAGGATATTCTGTCATTCTTTCTTTCTTTCCCTCTCTCTGCCCCACTTTGTTAATTATGACATTTGTTTAATTCAATCATTTCAACTGTCACTTACCACAGCGACAACATAAAAATGCCTTGTAAAAAATAGTCTTGTATAGATTGTATACATTAAGTCTGAACAGAGATTGAAAGAAATGTAGGCTTAGCTTAGTGGTTGCTAAGGCAGTACAGCTCTTTAGAGTGGTTGGTACCTTGTAATTGTGTATGTGGTTGCTAAGATTTGGAGGTTGCTATGGACAGCTATGGCCTTTACTTTCTTGAGGTAAATCCTAAATAAAATTTGTACAATAGTCTTATGCATGACACTTCCGACTGAACATCACATGAATACTGATGTTCAGTAAAACAATATTTGCTTTTTAGGTAGATTTAGGAACACATATTCTCTATTTAGAAGGTTTACTTCTAGAATAAACTCCTAATTTGCTGCTTATTTGATACTATAAGTTAGCTGCTGGAGTAATTACGTTTAGGTAGTTGAGCAAAGTTAAGAGATCTAGAATAAGGTCTCTGCTGAAAAAAAGATAAAGCTGCCTAAGATGCTTGGTTGGTTTTAGCTGGTCTTTGAGCCCGGTTGTAGCTCGTAGACTTTGTAGTGGTTTTAAAGGGGTCATAAACTGCCTTTTTATTATTTTGTATCTCTGAAGTCCACTTTTGATATTATCAAGGTGTTTACATCAAAATAATTTAGAACTTATTGGCTATTTTCTGTGCTGTGTTGACCGCCCTCATCAGAACACTATTTGAATAGACGTGGTGGATTGTAGGAAATAACATGCACTGCTATGATTGGTTAACAGTCATGTATGTTTGACACTATATATCCTTCACAGGTGGGCACTGCTGTAAATACTCAGTACATATCAAACAATCTGTAATAAGAGTTTCTGCATACATGCGTTTGCTGCTTAGTGGGCGGGGCTAAACAGGCAGTGATGTAGAAGAAGCAGGCGTTGATCTTGTTGGGCAGAAGCAGTGTTCAGCAATCATAGAGTGCATGGCACATTCCACAACCTGTGGTTTTGGCAGACTGGCTTCAACATAAGCTTAGACTATCCAGAATGTTTTGAGTTCTGAATCTTACAGAGTGTTTTTATATCTAAATAACCACTTATCAAAAAATGGAAAGAATTTTGATTTTTCAGTTCATGACCCCTTTAAAGGAGTTTTGACCATATCTTTATAACTGATCAATTTGGTTTAAAGTAGGCCAGACTGGGAGACTAGCTGAAACCAGCTACTTTAACTTTTTCCTAAACCAATTATTTTGTATGCAAAACATTCAGAAAGTAGCTTGAATTCATTTCCAACCAATATCTTTGTGACATCTATAAAGAGCACAGTCAGATTCAGAAAGAGGCGCAACAGTTTTTTCTGTCCTAATATTTTTAGAAACGGGTCTTAGCTAACTCCGACATAATTGACCCCATATTTCAAATGCTATTTGCATTATGAGTTTTTTAAAGATGATTGGTTACCTTGACAACGATTGTCTAGTCTCGCTTTCTACAAGCATCTTGACGGAGTGCAGAGGAGAGAGCGAAACATATCAGCTAACAAGCCTCGGCTTGCTGGGAACAAACAGTCTCTATCACAGTTTTGTGAATAAAAATCTTTTGGGAGGGGGAAGCATCTGCAACAAAGTGGGAGGTCTTAGAGTAGTAGAATAGAAGCCAATAAATTAGTATTTTGGCAAAGAATAAACTCATAATACATATTTACACATATTTTGAGTACACCATCAGAAAAAAAAGTTTCCCTAAAAATGCACAATAGTTATATAGCAGACACATTTATTCAAAGTGACACAGTTTCTTTCAAAAAGGTCATATTGTGTACAATATGGTGAGATTCGAACCTGCAACCTTTCCTAAATAACATCGTATCAATCAGATGCTTTTACTGTGACTTAAACCATAGTATGTTGCATGTGCACATATGTGTGTGTGTGTGTGGGTGGGTGGGTGGGTGTGTGGTACAGACTCCGCATCATGAGCTCAATCCCCTCAGAGCTTTACCACTGTAGATGACAAACTCACACGTTGTCATGGTTACCACAACACAGATGCCCCAGTTACGTCCAGTGCCATGAAGAGTGGCACATTCTCCATCACAGCAGAAGACACTTCATTCAAAGCCTGAATGTTAATGCTATCGCAATAAATTGTTTCATATCATTCAATATTGATAATTCTAAATTTCTAAATCTTTATTCCTTTCAAGTTTAAAGGGACACTTCATAAGCTCATTTTCCAACTCCCCAAGAGTTAAGCAGTTGAGTTTTAACGTTTTTTGAATCCATTCAGTCGATCTCCAGGTCTGACAGTAGCACTTTTAGCGCAGCTTAGCATAGATCATAGAATCTGATTAGACCGTTAGCATCTCTTGCAGCAGGCGCAATTATTTGCACAGGGAGCATGCCTTTGAGAAACCATGAAGAAATTTGTGAGATATGTTGTGTGTAATATCATTGCACCTGGTGCACCCATGGTATGGCAGCAAGGTTCCTTGATTATTACGGAGGAATGAGAGTATAGTTCCTAGCCATACCGGCCTAGAAAATCGCAACTTTTCATTTTAGTCTTAGTGCACAATGCAACTACAGAAGAGCCAAGTTTTAAATAGGAAAATATCTGAACTCTTTGGTCATTTTTGAGTGAGAGATGCTAACATTCTAATCAGATTGAATAATCTATGCTAAGCTACACTAAATGTGCTACCGTCAGATTGGCTAAATGGATTCCAAAACGTTAAAACTCAACTATTTAACTCTTGGGGTGTTGGAAAATGAGCCTGTTATCAGAAAAAGTGGAATGTTCCTTCAAAGGTAGATTTTTTAAACTGACAATTACAGAAACCAGACCATCAATTGCGGTTTAACGCTCGAGGCACATCCATACTAGCATACATTTAGATTATAATTACTACAGGTAAAACCACACGTATAGATCTCAATACCCTGGTAAAAAATTAACTATATGGTTTCTAAGTGTTATATTCCATTACTCCTTTATATTTCATATTTAATTTTAGTATTTAATAGATGTTTACATTAATAATTATTACAATTCAATATAAATATATTTATTGTGAGCTCAGGCTGAGCTGCTATTTGAACCTGTGTGGCGCGGACATTTCAAACATTTATCGAACTTTTACACTTACAGTTATATTATTTAGCATTCTCGTTTTATTGCCCTGCGTTAATGTTATGTAAAAGTTTTGATATGCATCGTCTCTTATGACAGTGTGAAGTTTTACCAGAGTCATTTGAACAGCTTCAGATGGATGCTTATTATATATTATGAGTTCAGAAATTACATCAGATATGTTTTCTGATAATATAACTTTATTGGTGCATTTTCAGTCATGGCTCTATGGTTGTGGAGAGCACCAATCAGAAAGACGCACTAAATTGCATTTTAAGTGCACATGATCTGCATCGGGGGAATTAATGAATGGAGGACTTGCTTATTAAATGAATGAAAGCAACGTACAGCATGAAGGACACTGAGAGAGAGTGTGTGCATTGAAAGCCGGTCTCTCTGCAGACTGTAAATGTTTATTAATGTTGTTTCATACAAGTGCTACCTTTACACACCACTCCCTTAAATCCCAGCATAAGACCACACTAGTTCTTTGACGTTAATATGATGTTAATATTTTGTGTTAAATGTGTTTGTATGCAATATATTTTGGTCTTGTGACTTGTCACTTCCAGTTAGTGTTGGGAGTTAGCTGGCATTTCGATTCCAAGCAGTGACGGTTCACTGGTTCTCCTCGGCACAAACTCACAATAAAGCAAATGTATGTTTCCTGCAAAAAATTGAAATCAATTGATACAGCAACGTGATTTTCTAAAGAATTCTGTTGGCCATCCAACATATTCAGCGTCAAAGCTAGGTTGCCATGGTGATAAGCACAGAAACCAAATCAGGGTCCTTGGAAGATGAGTGTTTTGTGTGTGTGTGTGTGTGTGTGTGTGTGTGTGTGCGTCTGTGGAAGCGCAGACATGGAGTATAAGTAATGGAATTAACCATTTGGTCTGCCCGGATTATCCATCAGTACTGTAGGTCTTCTGTGTTAAATTGTGACTCAGGCTGTAAACTTCATATAGAGTGTGCAAAAAGTGGCAATTGTAAACTATAAATGTTGTTTTAATGTGTCCTCTGCTCAAAAAATAAACAATAGGTTTTATGAAGTTGTCCAACAATTAATTTATAAACAGTGAGTTTATAGCATTGTTAGGATTTGTCACATTCTATCGTTTAATAGAAACACATGAATCAACATGGATGATGAGAACTCTGTGCAAATTTTTAAAGCGTTTGTGCTCGAATGGAAGGAGTCCAGGCCCATGACCAGAAAAAGACACCAGCGAGCTGCATGCTGTCATCAACCTTCGAAAACCCAGAAAACCCCAAAATCATGTCATCATGTACTAACTCTCATGTTGTTCCTAATCTGCACATCTGCAGAAAACACAAAAGAAGATATTTAGAGGAATGTTGGTAATGAAACAAAAAGTTATCCCTGTACTGCATGTCATTTTAATGCCACATGTTAAAAAACGATTCCACATAATTTTTGGGGGGGTTATTTGGAAACATTTTATTGATAAATCCTCCCTTCACCCCCATCCCAAAATATGTTTTCCTTAGGGCAACGTTGTGCAACAATGGTATAAAATCAAAGAGAAAATTCTCCACTCACATATCATGTTCAGAGAGCAATAAAAAAATCCAAAAATCATTAAATGAAAAGGAAAAACACTTAAAACAGATTGATATCTGATAGAGTTTAAATCCAACCCTAAATAAAAAATACCTGCCTGTAGCTTTCTAGTGATCTTAAAATGCATTCATTATCTAGATCTGATGTGTTTGATTGGCATTGGAGCTAACTCTGTAGGTCAGTGGCCCTCCAGGAGCAGTTTCTCAGCTCTGATGTAGTGTGTCGTGTCATATCATGTACTTCATGGAGTGAGACTGTTAAATTTCAAGAAGCTGTGAAACAGAGGTGCATCTTACACTTTTTGCACATCACTTTGGGTGTTCCTGCACACCCAGGAACCTTGAATCTTCCCTTTCTTCACACCCGCATGTATTGTCAATGGAAATTCTCGTTAGGGATAGGAACCTTGGACCCCTGATTCCTTACCCCTTATTGCGCAACATTGCCCTGAGGCAACAAGAAAAAAATGCATTTCTGAACTAAAAAAAAGTTTAATTAAACCTGACAACATTTTCTCTACACATTCATGCATATTTTTAACAGTTTATGTAATTTTAAATAAGATTACTAAAAAATTATTTTGCCTTCTTCTCACACCATGTGCTGCTGTGACCATGCTTCAGAACAGGACGTCCCGCCTTTAAATGGTGCTCGATAGTCATTCCCACACCTTATTGGGAGCCTGTTTAGGTCTCTCTTTAGGTCGCTTGTGCAAGTACCTTATTATGACCTATTGTTATGCTTTAAAAGTATGCACCCCCTAGCAGACGTAAAAATAATAACAGTGTCGTATACACACCTCTCTACAAACTAAGCTACATGTACCCTAAATCAACGTATCCGATGCTATCATTTAAAAAAATGAACATGGGGCATAAGAAAAACTTTCAGCTGCCTGAGGGCAATGCTAGAGGGTTAAGGTGACCATGGACATCTATTGTCTGAATTAAAAAAACAAAACACTGAGCTGTTTTTTAAAATACCTTGTTGATGTTCATCAAAAAAAAAGAGTTTATAAAAATTTTGAAACATTTGGGTAAGCAAATTATTATTTTTTTTGTTTTTTACAAATACGTAAATTTAATTTAATAAATTTCGGATGAGACGTTAAATCGAGGTCCTGACTCTCTGTGGTCATTAAAAATCCCATGACACTCATCGTAAAGAGTAGGGGTGTAACCCCGGTGTCCTGGCCAAATTTCCACTGGCCCTTGTCTATCATGGCCTCCCAATAATCCCCATCCATCGATTGGCTGTATCTCTCTCCTCTCCACCTGTAGCTGGTGTGTGGTGAGCGCACTGGTGCTGTTGTCCTGTGGCTGCCGTCACATCAAATAATTAGTAATGCATTAGATTTTAAAGCAAAATATGTTGATTACTTAATCAAATTTAATACATACAGTGGGAATACAGAAAGTTTTCAGACCCCCTTTAATTTTTTCACTCTTTGCTATATTGCAGCCATTTGCTAAAATCCTTTAAGTTCATTTCTCCCCCTCATTAATGTACACACAGCACCCCATATTGACAGAAAAACACAGAATTGACATTTTTGAGGATTCATTAAAAAAGAAAGGAAAGCCACACACCTGTCTATATAAGACCTTACAGCATACAATGCATGTCAGAGCAAACGAGAATCATGAGGTCAAAGAAACTGGCAAGGCACAGATCTGGCCAAGGTTACAAATTTTTTTTTGCTGCACTTAAGGTTCCTAAGAGAACAGTGGCCTCCATAAACCTCCATAATCTAGGATTCCAAGATGGTGAGAAATAAGATTATCTGGTCTGATGAGTCCAAGATTTTTGGCCTTAATTCTAAGCGTTATGTGTGGAGAAAATCAGGCACTGCTCATCACCTGTCCAAAACAGTGAACCATGGTAGTGGCAGCATAATGCCATGGGGGTGTTGCAATCGAGGGAAAGATAAATGTGGCTAAGTACAGGGATATCCTGGACAAAAACCTTCTCCAGAGTGCTCAGGACCTTAGACTGGCCCGAAGGTTTACCTTCCAACAAGACAATGTCCCTAAGCACAGAGTTAAAATAATGAAGGAGTGGCTTCACAACAACTCTGTGACTGTTGTTGAAGGGCCCAGCCAGAGTCCTGACTTAAACCCTATTAAGCATCTCTGGAGAGACCTAAAAATGATTGTCCAACAACGTTTACCATCCAACCTGACAGAACTGGAGAGAATCTGCAAGGAGGAATGGCAGAGGATCCCCAAATCCAGGTGTTAAAAACTTGTTGCATCTTTCCCCAAAAGACTCATGTCTGTATTAGATCAAAAGGGTGCTGAGCAAAGGGTCTGAATACTTAGGACCATGTGATATTTCAGTTTTTCTTTTTTAATAAATCTGCAAAAATGTCAA
>JAUMHP010000096.1:3749751-3772743 GCA_032361065.1 Enteromius trimaculatus | reverse complement strand
AATATATTATTTTCCAGTGCCTCTGTTGTTAAACGTTTTGTCTTTTTTTGTGTGTGTAGAACATTTTGGCAAAGCACAAACACGCCCATACAGTACCCGTACAGATAAGCTTCACAGCTGCTGAGGAAGAACACAATGTCCAATAGATGACAGGTGTCTGCTGTAGCTCTGACGTCTAAAACATCCTCCCCATCCTGAGCTTCCTAAAGACACCAGCGCTCTGCATGTAGAAAAAAGAAAAACTGCTCCGGTCTCAAGGATTGAAAACAAACCACAAATAGAGCACAACTGTAAAAGGACTTACTGGATGGCCCACTAGACAGATTTTTAGTTACATTTTCATAGAATCAAAATTTACACCATATATTTCCTGTCAGTGGTACAATTTTACTAGAGAAGCAACTATGTTGAATTAAAAAAACACACACACTGGGGAGCAGTCGTGGCCTGCGGTTAGAGAGATGTCCTTATAACTTTTAAAGGTCACAACAGAGTCTCAGTTTGATTACTGTTGGTGCATTTAATGTAATTTACAACCTATTTTGGGTTCATAATAAGCCAGCCTTTTAATAATTTTCAAACAATAGTTGAGTTATAAAGCTATGGAAGCCTGTTTCCACCACAAAAAAAAGGGTTAATGGGACTTTTTATCTCACAATTCTGACTTATTTTCTCAGAATTGAAAGATATTATGTCAGAATTGCGACTTATAAAGTCAGAATTATGAGATATAAGCTTGCAATTACAAGAAATTGCGTGGTATAAACTACGTTATGAAGAACTGTGACTTTATATCTCGGAAATTCTAACTTTATAACTTGGCAGTTGTGTGATATAAAGTCGCAATTTTGACTTTTGTCTTAGAATTGTGAAAAATAAACTTGCATATATCTCCCAATGGAGACTTAATAACTCACAATTGAGACGTTATATCTTTCAATTCTGACTTTATAACTCGCAATAGCAAGTTTATATCTCACAATTCTAAGAAAATAAGTCAGAATTGAAAGTTTGTGTCATGCATTTGTTAGAAAAAAAGAACATTAAACATTTAACCCATTTGTTGGGTCAAAACAACCCAGTTGGTGGTTTCCATTTTTCACCCAGTACTGGGAAGTGTTTTTTTTTTTTTAAATAAATTGGTATTATTTGTGATACACTGAAGAAAAAATTGAGAAGTGCTTTTGAAAGTAACCCAAATCACCCATAACAATCATAGCAAGACTCTGTCTCTCTCATCCGTGAAGACAAATACTGTGAGCTGGATTACCGCTCAAAGAACCATCTATGTCTGAAGGATTCTGCTTAATAGAAAGCCGGTGGTACATGTACTGTAGCTCCGTCATGCGCGACTGTTCCAGAATCCCTTCACTAACAAGCTCATTGAACAGTAGCAACCCTCCATCATTCACTTCTAGCCCTCACCTCTCTCTCTTTCTCTCACCCTTGTAAAGCTCTGCTCAAACAGACTGGGTCGCTAACAAAGGCTGAGTGCTATGGAAACAGAGAGTTAAATACAGTTTCTTCAAGGTGAGTTGAGATGAAGGACAGTTGGTAGCATCTGGTAGCAATGCAATCTTTCTGAGAAGTATATATATAGTATACTGTATATATATATCGGTATATAATTCTACATGTATGTTTCAGTACCTAAATCATGTAATTTTCCTTATGATCTGAACTGTACATGAAGTAATGTGTTCCAGTTGCAACAAGGAATGGCATTGGTAACCTTTTACTTTAAAACATCAGTAGGAAAAAACTTGATCTTGAACTTTCATCCACTAGAAGTTGTTTGTATCTTGACAAGTAGATGTTTCGTAACAGAACTGAACTAGACGTAAATGCAAGACGGCTTCATGCCTTAACTTCACACTTCATATTGATGTATTTCTGTGGTAATGATTGTTGTTCTGATATATATCGTTGCAATTGCATTTGGTTATATTAAGCGTATTATTGCGTTTTATTTTTTATTTCATGTTGACTTTAATTCTCCCTCTAGCTTTCTCCTATATAATTTTAATGTAAATTCAAACAGACTTTAATGAGATCAAGATAAGCAGTCAGACTGAAAAGCAGCATTGACTCAGCATTTCATGACACTGGCATTTAGGTGTTGCGTTTTTTTTCCCCGACGTGACAATTATGACTCACTGCAGTCCACCGGAGGACAAACCTAAACACAACCCACTGATGCTAGCGATACTAACGTTACATGTGGAGAAGAACCTACAGTAGGTATATACTGACCTCCAGTGACGAGGAAAGTGAAGCCCTTCAAATACAAGCCCTGAATCACCACTAGGACACACTGAATGAGGTGATAAAAGACAGGTGTTAAAAACAACAATATCTTTTAATAATAGTTTTTTGCATGTTAAACAACATTATTCAGTAGCCCGTGAGGCCTAGGTAAACGTTTTTTTTTGTACAATTAATTTTGGTACAATTAACTACTTTTGTTAAAGATTTTCTTTAATTTAGTACATGTCTAGATTTCACCATTTAAATGACATTTTATAGTCATGAAAAGTGACCAATTATTATTTTTTACAACTTGAAATACTCTGTTGTGCACTAGCTGGTATATGCAAATCATTATCTACAACATTTTATACAAACAACAAACAACTGATTTGAACTGAAGTGTGTGTGTGTGTGTGTGTTTGTGATCATTTCTTCATTGGTAATATGGTCGAGCAGACTGACTTTGCATTCATGTGCATGGTTGAGTTAATATGCATAGTGCCTGCTTATGGGTTGTGTGATTTATCGAGCGTCATTAGAAACAGAGAACAATATGTTCATAAATACAGTGTGTTTATATAATAAAACTCTGAAGTTTGACTTACCTTTTTTGCTGTCATATGACATTTTTTAATATATTTTCCAATGTGACGGCTAAAACCATGATAAGTAGATTAAAAGAAGCGCGCCAAGAAAGAAACAGCAAAGAACAGATTCAGAAAGTTATTTTTCAGAATAAAAAAAAAGCTTTAACACAAGTTAAGTTTTTTTATGTATTACCATGTTTGCCATTGTGACAGCGCAAAAAGTGCCTTATATTGCTCTCAGATGACGTACATCACCACATCATTGTGGCAGATAGTGGCATGTCGCTGGAAAGAGTCGTGCAAAGAAAGAACATGTAGAACACGGTCAGGAATATAGTGATACTTGCTGCAGACACATTGCATACAATGCAACAACATAACATGTTCAGGAATACTGTGATCTTTAACACAAGTTATCAACGATTTTGATGTATTACCATGTTTGCCATTTTGATGATTTAATCCTCAACCTGTAGTTACAAAGAGTTATGCAAAGAATAACATAAGAACGTGTTTGAAAATAATGCAGTTTTTTCTGAATAAAAGAAAAAGACACACTAAATTTCAACACAATATAGCATAATATATATATTTCCCCATAATCACTACTGGGGCAGCTCAAACCAGGGCATGTAGTTGGGGAAAGTCATGCAAAGAAACAGAAGAACATGTTAAGAAATAGTGAATTTACACTTAAAACGAGTGAATACAGTTTTCTGATGTAGCCATATACAAAATATTAAGATTGGACCTTATATTGCTGTCAGATGATCTACCACATGACTGAAGTAAATATCAAAGATGGCGTCGTCCATAACGACACGACACGGCAAGAGTTCACTACTACTTAATTATCCCACTAGCCTTTCTATTCAAATCAAAAGTGGAGCCACAATCATATAGCATACAATACGCATATATAAATGTATGCAAAAGTTAACTTATTTTATTTAAACAAAATTTTTTTTTACGTTTTAAAGCCAGAGTTTGCTGTTCAGAAACTGGGAGGTTACCTACCGCCATTACTCTCTAGTTTACCAGCTGGCATATTCAAATCATCTCATATAAACATTTTGTCAATGAAAGAAAATAATTACCTGCAGATTTTGCTTATTATGATTACATAATAATTATAAATACAGTTTAAAGTAGTTTTAGATTATGTATTACAAAATTGCTTGATATCAATGACACCATCAAGCAGCTTGTCAACTGCTCATTGGTCATGTCAAATTCAGACCTTGTTTTTTAAAATTCTTTATTTACATAGGGGAACATTTCAAATGAAACGGATCAAACCATTTTTCAAGTATCACTTTTTCAGACAGCCTTTAAAAAAACATGTCCTAACCAGGCACAACATGGCAAAGCAACAAGAGATAAAAGCTATCTCTTACACTTTTACATTATGTAAATCACTTGGTTTATATTTCTGCTGCAATGTGCTGGTAGCCCTTCTCCCACTAGAAGCCTATTGGACCAAATCGTATTTCCCTTGTATGTTAAACATCGAACACTGACTTTCACTGGCAGTGTGGACATGAAAATAGCTTGGTCACTGGAACTGTGCCTGGATAAAACACATTGTTATACTATTGTATGAGCAATAACAAATGATTTTCAGTTGTCATTCAGTGTAATTCCATGAGCTTTAAGAAAATATAAAAACATAATATTCTTACATTTGTTAAAAAAAAAAAGTAAAATTCATTTAAAAAAGTGCACTTGCTGCCAAAAAAAAAAAAAAGAAATCTCAAAGATGTGACACCAGTTTTGCCATGCAACTAACAGCATGCACAAAAGTCACAAAAGGCTGGCCATCTTTACACACTTTGGGATTCTCCAAATACAGCAGATCATCTTCAGTGCATGCTTTTTGGTTCCCACACTTCACAGGACCATATGAGCCGCTGAATCCGCAGGATAAATGCAGCTCAGACGCATTTCAGTTGAGACCAGGGTCAGGTGGAGGACTGGTCTGAATGTTCAGGAACAGGTGGGGCCGGAGAGAGTGAAGGATAGGGCCGGGGCTGGTCCAGATTTACATAGGTAAGCTGGAGGTTGACGTAATGTTCCCCTTCTAGGCTGCAGTTGATGTCTTGGATGACTTTCACAAGACTAGGGAAACTTGGTCTCTTCTCAGGCTCAGGATTCCAGCACTGCAGCATGATGGACCACCTATAATACAGAAGCCAAAATGATTCATTATTCTTTATGGTATTTTAGTCTATAGCCAATTATAAAGCAACATGCAAGTGCTTCCGTTTTCACAGCTGTTTCAAAAATAATTTTAAAGGGATCATATTGTTTATTATTATTATTATTATTATTATTATATTCAATTAAGTCTTTTTCTTTCTTGTCAGTAAAAGTTTTCCATCCAAAATATATATACTTTTTCAAGACTAATTAATACTTTTTCAAGACTGATTAATTTTATGTATATGTGGAAAGTTACATGAATAAAAAAGACACTTTAAAAGACATGTTGCATTAAATAAATATCAAAAAGTCCAAGATAATTTCATGTTTATTTTATGTCCCCTTCACAAATAAAAGGCAGGTAAATATAAAAATCATACAGGGAATCCAAGCAGTATTGTGGCTGTAGCAGTCGACGGCCCTGCATTAAATATGTTGTAATGTCATAAGGGTCCACATCAGGATACGGACTGGCCCCTCTTGTCATCAGCTCCCACATCAACACTCCAAAAGACCACTAGAGGGAATAAAATACATGTTAGATATAGATTGTAGATTCTTACCTAGCTACTGAAATAGACATTCCTCTATTGGACACCGTTATTCTTAAGATGTTCCATATTTAAACTTACCACGTCTGATTTGGTGGTAAATTTCTGTGTCTGCAGGCTTTCTAAAGCCATCCACTTGACTGGCAGCTTTACTTTCTTGCTGTCCTTGACGCTATAGTATTCCTTATCATAGACGTCACGTGCCATTCCAAAGTCAGCTACCTTCACTGTAAATGACTCATCCAGCCTAGGAAAAGCGGATTAATTACATTTGTTAAAGATTTTGTGTCTTTGTGGCTGATTATGCAAAAAAGCTTTTTAAGTGTATGCATAACATTAACAGATGAATCATGAAAACTAAGGTTGACTTTTACTTACATGCAGTTACGTGCAGCAAGGTCTCTGTGCACAAATTTTTTGTTTGCAAGATACTCCATTCCTTTGGCAACTTGAAGCCCAAAGCCAACCAGGTCCTTCACTGTGGGATTCTGAACACAAAAAAATAGATTATTATATAAATATATTATTATATATGCAAAGTTTTTTTAGTTTACATGATTAAAATATAAAAATTAGTAATGCATTGAAATGAAAATGCTGAATTTCAGGAGGCACTTGATTGGAAACTGAATCCAAAACCAGACATATTATCAATGAATAAATCAAATCTATTCACTTAAAATAAAAGGATTATGTAAATAGTGCATATATTTAGCAAAATGCTGCTCATGAACTAGTAGTACAGAGGAAAAGATGATTGGATCATGTGCCGCTTAAATTGGTGATAAACTTGACCATTTTAAAGCTGAGGCTTACTTTCATATTCAAAGTAACATAGCATAAAGCTTATTGCGATTATTACATAGCAGGTGTGCTACAAATTCATGAATCAACAGAATCATGTAAGAAATTATGTCAAATTATGGTTATGATAAGGCTTCAGATGGGGCTAAGGATTTGAGTCATCAACCTATCATTTCTTATGGTTAAAGGTGCTTTATGCGATGTTGCAGGATTTTAGCTCATCTCAAACCGTATGAATAACCCCTTGATCATCTTGCTGTCGGCTCTCTGAATACACTGGGAAAAAACCCGGTCTCGAAAGACAACACAGAGGCTGCAATACCGAAACAAACACTATGGGTACAGGATGTTCATCACAACAAAAACAAACTTTGGCCAACCAATCGGCAAGAAGAGGTGGGGATAATGCGCGCAAAGTTTGTTTGTGCGCATTAAACCCACTTCTTCTAGGATTAGGGTTTGGTCAGGGCTATGTTGTTTCAATGATGTAAGACATCGATTTGTAGTGTGGTACAAAATGAGTGTGTTTACCCTTTGTGCAGAGCGGATAAAATGCCGAAGGTCCCCGTGTTTCATGTATGGCAGGATCACCAGGGGAAGTCCATCACTGGGAAGAACAATACCCAAGAGGGACAGGACATGAGGGTGATGGAAGGCCTTCATAAAGATTCCTTCTCTTAAAAACTGCTCCACCTCTTCCAGATCAGTGATCCCTTTCAAGAAAAATTAAGAAAAGCATATTTCCTGTTTATTTTTTTCCATAATGGCTAGGCGTCACAATGCTGTACGCAAGTAAACTCTAACATAAATATTATTACTGTACACCTATTTAACAGTATAAGTTTACTTACTATTCAGGGATTTGATAGCACAGTGGACCTCTTTTTCATCACTGTCAGTGAGATATCCATGATACACAGTTCCAAAATGACCTGACAAAGATTTGAGGAATATGAAAGTGTGGAATAGAAAAAGAATGTACCAAAAAAAGAGCAAATCCAGATGGATTGCCGTTGCCCTAAGATAAGTACCTTTGCCAATGATTTGGTCATGCTGGATTTTAACCTTATTATGTGGGATCAAAACATTCTTCACCTCCTCCAACAGATCTGGTCGGAGAGCAGACATAGAGATTGCCTGAGATTGAATTAAAGGGACTGCAGCAGAGTCCATCGACCCAGTATATGGCATACTGGAGAATGTTGTGCTTGAGCCTTGGAATGGAAAACGCATCAGACCTACAGGACACACAGTTCATGTTAATTGAAGAATGGATGCTCTTTATGAATATGCAATGTACCAAGTTGGGTTTTATAATCTTTAAATTATATTTACTCTCCCAGTGTTTTCAAAAACTTCAGGTTCTGAACTTTAGGTTGTCTTACCTCTTCTGTAGTCGCCATCAGGAGATCTGTCAGAATTCTCCACCGCAGTGCGTGTTGAATGCATTGATAGTCGAACCTGAGCAAGAGCAGCTGCTAAACAGACCAAAAAAATTAATTTTACATGCACATGCACCATTTTTATTTTTAATTCTGCTTTTTAAAAAAAAATAATATAATTGTATAATTACAGAATAATTTTACAACATTTATATTTTGATGAAATTTGAGTCATTATAAAAGAACGCACTTTTCCTTTTCTTGCGCTCTCGTGCCATGGCTACGTAGGCCAGAGCTGCTCCCATGCCAATTGCAGCCAAGATGCCCAGCACCATGCCCACAATAAAATTGCTGGTTGTTGTTACTACTACACCAATGTAATATTCTTCTCCGTTCACAAACAGCTGAGAAGCACAAATGGCAAAGCATCACATCATGAATGTAAGATTCAGAACAAGCTCGAATTTATCAAAGCTGAATTCAACAGACAACAGATTCTGACCTTAACTGGCACCCCCTTGGCAGGGATGGTCATATTTTTGGGGATCCTGCAGGTAATCTCATTGAACAAAACTGTAGCTTTGCAATCCACCCCATTAATCGTCATAATGATTTCCATGCAATCAGACACCAGGGCAAGATTTTTGTGCTGGAAAAAATGTGATTAGATTATGATACAAAACATCTGGAAGACTAATCTGTTATAATTTACCTTTAGTAAATCATTCATGGTGTTGTTTTAATGATTTACAAATAAATTACATTTTGAAATATATTAACACTGAAAACCATTAAAAACTGTAATATTTCATATAATTACTGTCTTCAGCTGATTAAATAAATACAGCATTGTTAACATATTTAAAAATAAATAAAACTTTTTGAAATACTTATTATTAATATATGGGTCAAAGACAAAAAAGTGTTTAACCATAAAAACAATAAGCATAATAATACTTTAATTTAAAAATTTTAAATTAACTGAAAATTTGTGTTCGTTTGACACTTTAATTCATGATTTCCTTACCCACCAAAATGTCATTCAGTGTAACAATCTTGTAAGGCATATTTACAACAAATTTTATTAGTTGTAATTTTACAGTTTTTAAATTTGCCCATTTCTCAGTAAGATTTTTTTACTAATTTAAAACACAACATTTAATATGCTTCCTTATTCTTTTACATATTTTAATATGTAAGAATATGTATACAAGTAAGAATAAGCATGCTTTTGTGTTTCACTGAATGTCAATCTAATTATAGAGTTCAACCAAATTTTGACAAATTATGAAAATAAACTGAATTTTGGTCATCTCTTTTAATGCGGACATCTTTATGTCTTTGACCCATAATATATATATATATATATATATATATATATATAAACAACATGTAAAGACGCGGTCTGATAGGACCATATACAAGACTATATAACCACACAACATTTACAACCACTGAGACATACATGCAGTGAGACTTTGTCGTGCCCTGGGCTGAGCTCAAGCATTTGGTCTTCAAACGGGATGGGATTTCCATTAGCATGGCAGGTAAACGTCTGAGGCAGGAGGTCTTTAACTCCATCCAGGTCCACAGAGAGGATTCCCAGTGACTCCTCACATTCAGGACTTGTACATTCCATCTGGTTGGGATTTCCTTTACTAACACACACCTAAGGTACAGCGTCCAATAAGTGACTTTTAAAACATTTGAACATAGCTCTTTAAAATACAAATGAGTCCTACGGTTTGCACAGGTGTTGTATTGTTGCCTTTGTAGTTAATTACGGCTTGGGAAACAGAGTCCAGGTTCTGCCCGGTGATAGTGATTTTTGATCCTCTTCATTGTAGCAGGACCACAAAAAATACATAGAAAAAATGTAGCAATTTACTTTTAAAGACTTGATTTCAAAGTAAATAATAATAATAATAGTATATAAAATATAAAATGTAATGGTTTGACTCACCCTCTAAAACCACAGTTGGGCTTCACACTCGTCACGTCAGGATTCACCACATATCTGAACTTTTTTGTGGCTGAAATAGTTGATTTATCAATTAAAACCTTTACATCCACCTCTGAAGTCTCCTCAACACCTTTAGACCTACAAACAACAAACGTCCCATCGCTGGAGATGCTGTGGAGAAACAACAGTAAGAAAATACTCAAAACTCAGTGGTTACAAACAATGTACCAGACTGGCTTTCTTACATTTCTACACCTTCACTTATAACTCTTAAACAGTGAATTTCAAAATCTGGCACAATAACCTTTCAACAGGGCAAATTCTGTCTCCAAGGCTGACCGTTCTGCTTCCACCAGCATTCAGATGTTTTCCTGATAGTGTGATCAGAGTTCCTCCAATCCTAGGTCCTAGGTCTGGGCTGATATCTGTGATTTCTGGGGTCTTATGAGAGAGATGAGGTATGATAAGAGCTTTATCAATCTAAAGCAAAATACTGCCAAGGACATTTTCATTTTCAAAACTTTAATCTATCCAGTTTATCAGCAGTAGTACCACAATACATTTCTTAAAAATCTATTCATGTGTTAAACCATATTTAAGTTAAATAATTAAAGAATGAGAATGTTTTCGTCTCTACCACAAAACTGAAGCCTTGTATGCTAGCCTTCCCAGAGATGAAGTATCCACTTTCCACCATCTTTTCATCCACTTGTATTATTATATCAACAGTTTGCTCTGAGCCTGACACCTCACCATCAATCCTACACACCAGCCTGAGTGAAGAATAAAAAATAAATAAATATAGTTAAAAAAAAAAAAAAAAAAAATTGGTTAATTGAATTGCACCTGACATAAAATACACTATAAATAATACAAAATAATAAAATAATTTAATTAATTATTTTTTTTAATTTAATACGCACTAAAAACTAAAATTACTATTAAAATGATAATAAAAAATAAAAGCAAATTCAAAATATTAACAAAAACTAATAATAACACGGATGGGCACATATGTATGTGAGTGGTTACTAAGTTTATCTGTAACATAAATTATAGGGTATTGGATAATTTGGGGTGGGAAAATTACAAAAATTGGTCTTTGATATGCATCTACCACAATAGGAAAGAACTGTACTGTATTTTAAGTTGTTTTTTTATGTGTGTTACTTACTGAGAGCTACAGCTTTTTTCTGGTATAACAGTGCAGCTACTGTTTCCCACGTAAACCTGGTGAGAGGACTGAGTAATAGCAGGTCGGGAAGCTGACTGGAAGTTCCAGCCGCAAAGAGTGATTTCACTTGTATCATTTGAGGGCACCGTCCTAGGAAAAAACTGTAAAGCAAAAAAAAACAAGAAGTTTTAGGCTAGTGCACAAACTTCTTAATAGCTTTTTAAACTAACTAGCATCTTACTGTACTTGTTTTATTTAATTTTACTATTCTAAAATGAAAGAATGGTCAAATGAATTTATTATTCCACTCAGCGTGAGACAGGGGTGAGAGTCCAACAGGTACTGTGGTTGTTAACACAGCCCTACCCTGATATGACTACAATGACTCTAAAGCAGCATTTATATTATCAGGACACACTCAGTGTATATTAGAAGTTCAAACTTAAAAGACAGACAGTGTGTCACACTGTTACATTTATTGCCCAATGTGTTACCTGAGTGATTACTGGAGGGCAGGAGTTGCTACTCCACTGATCATGACACTGATGCATCTGGGAACAGACCCCATCACACCAGCCACATCCCATAAACACAGGGGCTGCTAAACACACTGAACAGTTGAGGAAATGGGCACAGCCTGGACCTCTGGGAGACACATTTATCAGCTGCACATACAGGATGAAGAAAGAAAGACAGGTTTGACAAAAAAATGCAGATGAAAAGATGAGTCATTTTCAGTCTGTAATTTTTAAACATTAAACCTTTAATTCAGTACTGATGTCAGATAAGCCTTTGAAGTGTAAATAAATATGCATACCTTGTTTCCAACGACAAAGAGCAGAGACTCAGAAGAATGAACAGCAGCTATTCGTGACACTTTCTGCATTTCTTCCACAAGAGAGTAGTTGGCAAACACTACCAGGGCCGATCTGCTCAAAATAACCTAAAAAAAGTAAAGTACTCTTTTTTTTGGCTTGTTTGTCAAGAGTCAAAACTGCACAGCATGCTTAGTCACAGCGACACAATTCTGAAATATACATGATATTTGACCTTAAAAGGGCAAAAATTTAGAGAGCCAACAAATGTGCGGCTTATGATTGTGTTGGCCACTGACTAGCAGGTAAGATATGAACTTTAGTGTTTGATTGATGATAAGAAGTCAGAATTATGAGACATGAACTCTGAACTCATGAATTCTGACTTCTTCCTTCACAATTCTGAATTTACATCTTGCAATTCTGACTTTAATACTTATAATTCTGCATTTACATCTTGCATTTCTATTTTTTTTTTCTGCCATGGAATTGTAAAAAAAATAAATAATAAAAAAAATAATAAAATTGACATTTTATATCACAATTCTGACCTTTTCTTTTGTGAGTGTATTGCTCACAATTTGATATTTTCTTCTCAGATCTGCAAGATATTAACTGTGAGTTTATATCTCTCAACTTTGACATTTTTATTTAAAATTGTCTCAGAAAAAGCAAGAATTGTGAGATAAGATACCTGTTTGGGGGAATGAGATGATGCCATTCATTTCCACAGTATTTGATAAGAAAACAGTTTTCTAGCTAACAAAAACCAGCAATGCAATAAAAACCTGCAAAAGCTTTCCATCATCCGTGCCGATGTGTGCCACAGTCTTGGTCTCAATAGTAGTCACCAGAATAGAAGTGAAGAGCACATTGTTCATCCGCCTATTGAAGAAGTCCACTCTGTAATAAGGCTTTGCCACCATTGTGGGGACAGCATTGCATTCCACATCATCTGGGTTCTAGCCAAAATAAAACAAAATACTGAATGAATATATAAACTGCTTTTTTTTTGTTTCATGCAACTTTTCATGGCTTGGCCAAAACATAAAAAAATTGCAGTGTACACAAAATGTGGCAATTAGACAAAATAGCAACAACATACACTGTATACGTTCTGCCTACATTTGAACTCAATGGACTGTTAAAAACAACATTATTGCACACATTTTTAAATGAAATGTTTTCCTTGTCCATTTCCTGAGTCATGTTTGTTTATGATTTTTACTGACTTCAAAAGGGTGATGGTTTGGCAGAAAAAATGCATGCACTTTAACAGCAGCTCGAGTGAAAAGGAAGCAACAACTTGTAAACGGAAGGCTACAGACACCATCTGGCAGTAATAAATGATTTCCTGCCCCTAAAACTTGAACCCTTGTACCAAATTAAGATTTGAGGGATATGTGCAGTCTGTTAGCAATAACACTCACTGAATAGTATATTTTCCACTGATGTAGAAATTAATAAGTATAAGAGCAGATATTGTCATAACATTTATGCTGACTTTTTTGATCCCATGGTATAGTTTTCCACTGTTTCAGAAAGGATGTAAAGTTACCCTAAATGAATAATTAAAGGGGTTCATACTACACTTTTGTGATATTTCTTAATTAATATGATAACATCGTGAGAGGAATTTTAGTATACTGAACCTTTGTCGCGTACATAAGAGTTTTTAAGAGAAATCATTTTTTTATTATCTGAATTACATGCTTTTGAAATGACTGATGGTTATCAGCACTTCCTCAGAATTTTTCTTGTAAATAAGGAAAAATAAAGATTTTTTTCCCCCATCAGAACAACCGATAAAGGGTTTAAAATATTCTGTAAAATAATGGAAAATGTGCAATAAAAAGCTAAAAGATTACATACGTGAGATACACAGGTGTAATGTCCAGAAATGATTCACAACGGATGTGTTAAAATGCATACAGTATCTTAAATGCATATATTCAGCCAACCTCTGCCGTATCTCTGTCTCTACTGGTTAAAAACAAACTGTTGACGTCAGTAATAAACATCCTGACACTACACGCTTTCTTGATTTATTAACTCTGGCTCATTGCCTGTTTAAGATTGTGAGAGATAAAGCCACACTCAGCACAACTGTCTGCCACAGAAAGTTCAGTCTAACAGTAAGGTATTGCGTGATGTATAACAATTCATGTACGAGCATGTTGCGACTGGTATCTACAAAACAAAAAGTGACTTGAATCAAACAACACAACTGAAACTTCCAAACCACATGCAATAGCAGCGTATGATAAAGCCTGACTCTCACAGAGCGATCCCTGAGCAAGTGCAGTCCGACATTTCAGTTTAAACGAAAATCAAATGTTTGCATGAGTCAGTTCCTGAAACTGGCTTCACTAACCATCAAATATTTTATGGTCCACTCCTTTTAAGGTATAGGTTGTGAAATATAAACTAGAGCAATTATATAAACCCTTTAAATAAACACAAGACGGGGACACACGTCTTGAGGTTCAGGTAGAAACATAATGCCATAAAATTACTCATTCAGTCTTTTCAGTAAGACAAAAATAATATTGAAAATGGCTTAGGCTTAATTCAATGACCGATAACCTTCCTAAGACATAGAAATGCATGGTTAAAGAGTGATAATAAAAAAAAAAAATTAATAATAATTTATATGTTCATCAGTATTTGATGCAGAGTTGAATATGCTAAGAAAACGCTTCTTAAAACTAAATAATTGTTGTATATACAATGGTCAAGTGACTGGTCTTTATGTCAATGCCCAGAAAACTGGAAAATATTCTGAATCTATATAGTTGCAGTAGGTTAGAACTGATTAAAGGATGAAAAAGAGGAATAATGAACAATTTATTGTAAATGTGTGAATAATATGTAATAACGTAATCAGTAAAAAAGTAACTGTAGTATGATTTTGAGTATTTAAAAAATGTATTTTATCCTAATTACAAAAACTTAATTTTGGATCCTTATTATATAATCCAGATTACATGTAATCAGTTACTACCCATCTTACTACCCTAGACGCTTAAAAAGGGAATGGGTTCTCTGGAGCAGTATGGAGAAACAGATTTATTAATAAGCAAGGACAAACTAATTTAAATTTGAATTGGCAATTGTTAAGAATATGCAGTGGGAAATACAAACTCACCTCATGTGGGCACATTTCACAGGGCCGCAAATGGCACAGTCCCCGAGAGAGCCGCTCCGTCCCACTTGAACAGCAGGACTCGACCCCTTTCTCAATCTCACCGTTTACATAATCTATTGGAAATGCACACAAAGCAGAGCTTCTGATAGGATTCCCCTTTTCATCTGTTTCAGCGAACACCCCATAAAGAATTGGGCTGTCCATCTTCACTCCTAGCTCATCAGCCAGCTGCTTGCCTGCCGTACTGAAATGAGCAGCTTGAACTGAGTTGTACACTATATCCTTAATCCACGGGCTCCTTCTCCTGCGTTTGGGCTCAAAGCGGCACTCCAGAATGATTTCCCTGTACATCCAAGACTCACTGTCTTTGATCGGCAGGCGCCCAAGATGGGTCTGCAACTTGGCGTTTGGTTTCTTAGGGCTCTCCCACTGTACAGATAAGAAATACACATACTCTGAAGTAGAGAACGTATAGATGTAGTCGATGGTAAATGCATCCTGAAATTCAGGAAGAACTGTCAGACCCTTCACTTCACTGTGAAAACCATTTTCTGTGTTAAGCAAGCGACGAATAGAAAGGGACTGTTTGCCAAAAGATCCAGCAATGGTGGTATTGATGGTAGCTGCTGTAAAGAATAACGTTGTATAACCGTCACTGACCACGCTGACCTTTGTTCCCAGAGGACTAGCGACACAGTCAGGACAGGCAAAGGGTGAGTTGCCACTTTTATCAAATAAACATTGAAGGTTTGAGGGTCTTTCGTTTTGTTTAAGTTCAAGGCTGTTGCAGACTCCATACTGTGTGCTCCCACAGATGTACAAGGTGTCCAAATAACTCTGAGGCTCTAAAACAAGAACTTGGTTTTCTGTGTCTAGTGGCGTTCCCGGTTCATTCTCAATATCACAATGACAGGTTTCACAATCTGGACTGCCAACTGGCCCCGTTATAATTTTCCACAGTTTGGTGAGATTTTGATCCAAGGCTTCAACCACATTTTGAGAGGCCACATAAATCTCATTAAAATTTTCATTAACAACTATGTTCTGTATGGCTTTTTCAGTTTGGAAGAAAGAGACAGAGTAGGTAACAGAAAAGTTTACATTCATTTGTGGGACTGTAGGACATGATTGTAGTGCACAGAGCAGATGTATCTGCAACCAGATACATTTTAACAAGGTCCAAGGGCTGATGAACATCTCCGCTGTCCTATGTAGCCTGAAGTGAATGGATTTCACTTCTACTGCTAACACATGATGAAGATAATTAGGACCTTTAAATAGAAAAAAGACAAAAACAGAAGAGAGATTATATAAAAGTGCTTTTATTAGTATGTCATACTGTACCATCCATTCCATCTATTTACAGTATCTTGTCAGTAGATACTGGCAATAAAAGTGCAACAATGCAAACCTGAAAAGTTATTTCCCCCATTTTGTATAAAGTTATACTGCTTTACTACATGATGCATCATTCATTAAATCAAATTTAATAAATAATCTCAGATTTCAAATACTAAAATTAAAGTGTAAAGTTCTATTTTTATTTATTTATTTATTCATTTATTGAGAGGGCTACCAGATTTTCAAAATGAAGAAATTATGTTTTAATTTCAGTGTTTCAGTTTTCATCTGATCAGTTTTTACTATAACAAAATAAGAACAGCATCCAAATACAACAGATAACCACCGTTTTCACCAAAATAAGTACATTTTTGCATTTGGCTTGAATCCAAAAAAGACTTGTTAGGATTACATTTTAACAGTTAACACCATACTATAGTTAAACTGTAGTAACGTGGTAGTAGACATCACTGTTGTCAATAATAAATACATAAATAACACAGCTTGAAGCCGTTCCCATGTTTGTTACTTTGGTCATGGAAGCTATGGTTGTAAACCTGACATAAGATGACTGAATAATTACGCAATATACAGCTTCAAGATGACGATTTTCACCGCAGTAAAGGTTTTTAGGACAGTAGCCCACATAAACTCGTTTAAACAAATCTCGTGTTGTCGAAATAAATGAATATGTATTGACGCGCAATATATAACAATCGATAAACCAACATGACTCAGTTTAACCATCTTTGATTTTCACATGGTCACGGAATTGTTGATGCATTTAGACTGGGCTATATAACGTTACAATTCAATTTTAACTAAGTAGCATGTAAGTTTCGCTGACATGCTACACAAATTTCTATGGACTAAAAGGACAAAATGGATTATTGATTATAAAAAAGCGTGTGAATGAATTTACCTGGGGCTCACCTGTGAGTCCAAAGAAGAGTGAGCGTGCGCACTTAAACGTCAAACTCCCATTTATAAAAGTCCACAGAACACGGTAACAGTGATTGTACTTCAAGTAAATACCTGAGAAAAACTGGTATCTTCGTACAGGACAGTTTCGACTCCTTGTATTAGCATGAGAACGCGGTCAATCCCCCACTCACAGAACACGCCTAAACACCTCATAAGGAAGTAATGTTGCTCAATCCTTCCCCAACCTAAACATCTCCCCAGGGATTAAATTTAAAATAAGGCTTGCACTCCCCTTTCCTTGTCTAAATAGCATTTAAGCGCACATGTCTACAAACATTTGGATTTCCTCGGCTTGTGGTTTTCAGAGCAATTTTGTTTAATAGTTGTTGTTTTTTTTGGAAGAATGCAAGGAATTTAGTTCCCATGCAGGCTAGACTATTCTGAGGTGAGGGGAGAAAACTGCTACGTCAGTATTCATTAGGATATGTATGTTAGCTAGTAACCAATGCACATTTCATCGTAGGCCTATACACATACATTAATACACTTTAAGTAGAGGATGTAGTGGTGAGACATGACAAATAAACAGCTGTTTTACACTACTATACTGTTATGTGGTCTAAGGAGGGAGGGGGAAATTATAGTCATGCGTTCTAACATGTGTTTTGGGTGTAACATATTCTGAAGCTGTGAGTGACATTTCAACAGACATAACAGATGATGTAATTATGCATTTCCACGTAAATTAAACACAGATGCTAGGCTATGTGGACCTAATGATAGAGAGAGATAGCCTAATAATGTATTTGTATAAATTTGTATAAATATTGAATTATGAATCATTTATAAATAATTATTGTGTTATTATTATCGCTTATTTATATATGAAAAAAGGCACTTGCAGAGTCCAGAGAAGACCCCAGACTAATATAATTATTTAATTTTGTAATATTATGTTGCCACATTTAGTAAGTTATATTTAATAGCTGCTATGTACTCTACGATTTTTAAGGATATTATTAACGATATATTAATTTTAAGTTTTAAACTGTCTTTCCAAAATGCTGGTTTTAGAAACACAGTATCCACATGGTGGCGCCACAACCTTTAAATTTAAACAACACGTACTATATAAAAAATGCTTTTGTAACACATGCTATCCAAATGTATTCCTTTTGATAAATAAAGACATTAAAACAATATTATATAAAGTATACATGCACTCAGCTTTCATTTTCAATTTTGCAAAGCACTGAGTAATACTAAAAACATGAAATATGTCAGTATTTTGTGGCAATGCGATATAACACACTAATGGCACAAATAGTAAATGTAGATGCTTTTGTTATTGATTAAACATATCAGTTGTGCATTGCACCTAGTGTTACTTTGCTTGAAAGAGACATTTTCAGAGTTGCAGAGAAAGTACTTCTCTGTTCATTACTGCATTTGAGAACAGTTCAGCCTGTTATTAGCCTTAACACCCCATTTTGGACAGCCAGCTGAGGCACAAAGGTCATCCAGACTTCCTGTTGTCAGCTCAAACTCTGTTTGGGGTCTGTCCGGATCTCTTTAGTGTGTGTCTGTTTGCCAGAACTGGTAGAAGTAGAGTTGTTGTTAAACTCAGTAGCAAGTAAACTACACTGGTCAGGAATTTGCGTCATACCCATTCACGCCGGAGTGAATGCTATTCTCTCTCTGTCTGTCTCTGAATGTCCGAAGGTGCAGCTCAGGCCTCAGCTGAGGAAGAGGGTGATACATAAAGTCTTTCCAAAACAAGAGAAAGAAAAAGAGAGTGGTTGTATGATTGTAAGCTGACTAAAGAGCCCATGAAATCAAAATTAGGGGTTTGTGGTTTAAAGTCCATGCCTGTTAGCACTGAGGTCATTTATAGCTGAGGGAAGTTTTTGGAAAGTTCTTTATAACAAAGATTTTTAATATATAATATCAAATTAATCTTTTGAATGTATTTAAAAAGTATTTTATGCTACAGTAACCAAGACTGCAGTGATCAAGTACAACTGTGAAATATTATTACATGTTAAATTTCATTCTAATCATTATGTTTTCAGCATATTAGAATATCACTGTAATATGCTGCTGATTTGATGCTCAAGAAATATTATTTTTATCTATTAAAAATGCTTTTTGCTGCTTAATATATTCATGGACCCACAATACACAAAAACATATGGATAATTTTTTCAGCAAGAATGCATTCATTTGATGCATTCAAGTGACAGTGAACACATTTATAATGTTACAAAACAACATAAATGCTGTTCAGAATGTTCAGCGTTGCTACTGACCATCCAATCAGCCTTTTGGAATGATTTATAACACTAGAGATGAGAGAATATGTAAAATGTTTTAAGATTTTCACGTTTGAAGTGTAACAAAACACATCCCCTCGATACAACCAGCAGGGGGCAGCCTATTTATGCTCTTATGTCCTTTATTACACTCTCTGATGATTGTCAACTTTTTAAAATCCATTTCTGATGCTTTCCCGTAGACAAGCCACTAATTCAATTTGCTAACTCAATGAATCAGCTGTGAAGCATGGAGCTCTATCCGCGTTTGGTCACTTTGATCCAGTGATTTATTTCACTGGTGTGCAGGACAAGTTTGACGTTTTTCTTCTGGCTTGCATAACTATGGAGCAGTCACAGAAGCACACACAATGTTCTTCTCTCGTTCCATCTCTCTCTCTCTCTCTCTCTCAGTTTTAGTGTACTTTCTTTGCATGACAAATAACACTGCTATTGCATTGCCAAAGCAGCTGCTGGTTGCGTTTAAACAATGCAAAATTCACTAACAATAAAAAAGGACAAATATGTGCTGTGCATTTAAAAGAAAGAGCCATAAGGCAAGGTGACATATTTGGGACATACTAATTGTATTGAATATTTGTATTTTATAAATTCAATCAACAGATACAGCTTGATTTTGTTATGTCTAAGCACATTTCTCGTCTCACTTGCTTCTCTTTCTCTTTACTCCCCCTCTCTCGATGTACTTGGCTGGATCTGTGAGCCTGGCAATAACTAGATACATGGAAGGAAGGAAGGCAGGATACTGCCAAACAGCAGAAAATTAATGGAAGTTGAAATGATGAACCAAAAAAAAAACTAAAAAAAAAAAACACAATTGAGTTCTCACTGAAAAAAAAAATGTAAAGCTATAAGGATTATCATGGTAACATGATCTTCTTTCTGGTTCTTGAAATGAAATGAGCTGTTATTTGATGGTAAAGCTTTTATAATTACATGTCAATGTTTTTTAATTAGCTAAAAGTTTATTTACATGCTGTAGATATGCTGTGAGCTCCATCCTTTATTACAGTAGCAACCTATTTATTTATTTATTTTATGAACCAGAAACAGACCCATATTTCCTCTTAACTTCTTAATTATGTCTATAACCAAATCATGACATGATGCTTCACATCTGATCAATAATTACTTTAACAGAGATTAAATCTGCTTTTAAATAAAGTTTATTATTAAATAGTAGGCTATTAAATGGACAATAAGTGTACATGTGTGACATCATGCATGTGCAGAAACATGTGTTTGATGGTAAGCAGCAGCATGAGGTAAACCAACATCACCATTTCCCTTTTTCACTTTCAAGACCACCTGCTGTGAAGCTCTTAAATAAGTCTGATACCTGAAACACATGTTTGAACTAGGATAATGGAGCACTCATGTGATGTTTCATGTGCTCAGTATATTTTCTTCTAGAATAACACATAAAAGTAGCTCTTTGTCACTCTTCACAGAGTGCATTTTCAATGCCAGATTCTGTATAGACACATTTTTATCTCTTGTCTACAAAAAAAAAAAGCTGTTTCATTTTCTCCCAGAAATTGCAATACATTTCTTAACTGAAACATTTTAAATGCATAAAAAAATCCAGTCTTGCCATAACCTAAAATTGTACTGACAACAAAGTTTCCAATATTTCAGTACGAAATGCCACCATTATGATAGTAGCTCTATTTTTAAAGCATCTTTTAGGGTTAGTTCACTTCAAAAGGAAAATTCTGTCATTAATTACTCAACCCTCATATTGTTCCAAACCTGTAAGACCTTTGTTCATCTTCGGAAACCTCAGGGGAGAAGAATGGTTTAGTAAGTTATTATTTTTGTTTTCTTTGCGCAAGAAAAGTATTCATGTAGCGTTGCAAAACTGAAGTTGAGCCACAGATGTCACATTGACTGTTTTAACATGTATTTACTACATTTCTGGATCTGGAAACATTTCAGTTGTGTTGCATTTAGATGTGAGGAAACAACAGGGGATGTACTCATTATTGTAGCATTATTGTAGATTACAGACTTGTGAGAAATGACAAACACAAAAGCACAGAAGAGATGGCAAAACAAAACACCAGTCATAAATTAGAAAGTGAGGATTTGTAAGGAAACATGTTAGAGGTTTCTGGGTTAAACTTGGTGATTGTGAGACTAGCATATTCCCGGAGGAGCTGACACTACATCCTACGTCACATTAAGTTTTAAATATAGATATTTTTAGAATATTTGCTATTTGCTTTACAAGATGTTTATCGATGGACTGGAGTCATATGGATTACTTGTGGATTATTGTGATGTTTAATCAGCACTATCGGCACCCTTTTAATGAAAAGGATGAGTTGGTGAACAGGTTTTGTAACGCTTCACATGAAGAAACTCATTTTCTGATGAAGAAACATACTCAAATTTGCTAATTGTGATTTACAGTGTGGTTTTACTAGGTCGTTTACCCAAGAGCTATTACAAAAATGTGAAAATATGCAAAAATTATTCTAATTTAAGAGGATTTGAACTAGGCCATGTAAAAAAAAAATGTTAGAGGAACAAGCATATGTAATTGTACTTTTGACTCTGAAACCAGTTTCTTTTGAAACCTTATAGTTAATAGGCATTGTGACAACTTTCCTGTGTGACAATCAGATCTTCCCCTATTCATTTGTAATTTTCTGGTTTTCTTTGACTTTAGATCAATGTGTACTTGGATGCTTTGTCTTTCTAATTACCTTTAAATAGCCCTGCACTGTTGTCATCAGCACAGAGGAAGTACACAGCAAACAGATCAATAGTCAAATGCCCAGCATAAACTGGCCTAGTCAAATATTACATTATTATCCTTTGGCTCTCCAGCCGAATGTGTAGGAGGACAAGTCAAGAGTTTGAGAACAGAATGTGAATGATCCTCCATTGTACAATGAGCAAAAGGCTCATTGTCTTGAAGAGAGACTGAGTGAAAAATAAACAACCCACACACATAGACTCTCCGCGGACTGCTGCCGTCATTATTATTGGATATTCTTCTGAGATACGCTTAGCTCGGGCCCCAGTGCTTGACCTTTACATTAGACTGCGTCATTGCTCTTTATAAAAACACCAAAGAACTTGCTTGTAGGGGCACATAACAGAAACGGATATTTTACAACTAAGAGTTTGATGTGTACCATCATGTGCTTCTCACGTCTATTTGTTTGTCCACTGTTACATAACTCATTATGACATTGGTTGCACCTGTCAACCCAATGGTATAGATAAGATGCTCTTTAAAACACAGATATTTATCTTAAGCAGACAATTTAATGCCCACCGACAGCTAGTGCTTGCTTTCACTGGCCCTAATAGTGTGTCACCCTAAATAAATTGTTAATGTCAGGTCCATTCAGTTAGTGGCATTTTAATCAGGAAATAATGGTCATGTGGATTTTATGGCTCTGTTTCACCATCTTGAGTAATTGCTTGGACATTCCCAAAACTGACTGATATTTAGGAGTGGCTGCTGTGATTTTCACCTCGTGATATTCAAATCTCGTGTCGTT
>JAUMHP010000096.1:3663203-3744284 GCA_032361065.1 Enteromius trimaculatus | reverse complement strand
TATATATATATATATATATATATATATATATATATATATATATATATTTCAAGAAACCATTCTCCAATTATTATAAAAAAAGATTAAATACTAATAATGTGTGCACAGTTGTCATTTAATAATCACAAAATGAGAGAAAGCAGTAATTTTCAAATGATAATTTTTCTTTTTTGCTTAAGCCTATTTCATATGATTTTTGTGTTCATAATATTAGACATAAATACACACACGTACATGTACATAAGCACACATTTTAATAGTAACAACAACAACAATTTGTATTATTATTAATTATTATATATATATATATTTGGTCTATATCTTTCTTTTTTCTGTGTTTTCATTTATTTGGGACTGAATTTTATTCACATTAAGTTTTAAAGTTAAATTTATTTATAATGTGAAGTATTATGAACACAAGCTTTACATAGCACACGCTGCAACCAATCCATTTAATCTAAAATAAAAAAAAGCACAACAACTTAATATAAGGTCAAAAATTTTTTATTTATTTGGACTTAAGAATGGTTCACATCCAAACAGTGGGATGGCGTACGATAACATCACAGGGGGGGTAAATCCAACCATTCAAACACTCATTTGAGAACAGCATCACTAGACAAAAAGTGTTTAGAGGAGGAAAAAACCCAAACGACAGTTTTCACAACCCACTACTACAGACAGACGGCACTTTTGTCCTGTGGAACACTGTCCAGAGAAGGAGAAAGCCTATATTTTCTGTTATCTTAGCATACATACAATAAACACCCACTGTGGCATACGTACAATACACGCTCAATGTAGCATACATTCCCAAAACATACTTCCAGTAACATCACATACAGTCTATTAAGTACAGGGATGCACCAAGTGCCTTAGTAATCGTGCAAGTACCATACAACATCCTATTATCAGACCAACACGGCCTTAAATACTGCAATGCATTAGCTTGGGTAGAAGATTTAACTTAACAGCAAAAGTATACGCTTTTCACAGCACAGCCTTGAGTTCACTGGCAGAGGAGAGATAGACAGAGATGAGCGACACAACCGTAACTACTTTAGTTTGTTACGAATGGCAGTTTCTGTAAACTTGATATCATTTATTATCAAACATCGGCTCGTTACCTAAGCGCTACTAGACAGTATGGACTAGATGAGCTATACGACAGATATAGGAGAATGTAAGGCGCTGACTTTCCCAAGCAGAAGTCTGATACTCAAGTATTCAAACGCAAGAAACTCATGACCCCCAAAGGCATGATTACAGCATGAGCAAACACAGTGTATGGTTGCGGGTTTCTCAGCGTACACTGACTTGGGTGATCCTTCGGTGCATGGCTGCTAGTGCAAGCTAGAGTTAAAGAATGGCAGTTAAAGAAGTCAAGATATGCTGCAGTACATGTGAGAAACGGAGAGAAATGTAGTTACATTTGTGTCTGTCAAACGTTTGTATTTCCTCCTGCTTATTCTATTCCAGCACTGACCAACAGAGGGAGGTTGTGAGCAGGGACAGGCCATTTAAGGCCACCAGAGGGCAGTATTTGTCTTAGCCCTTATGTGTAGAGAATGTTTTCTGGTAAATTCACACTAAACAAGCCTGAGCTGGTAATGCATTACCATGACCTTTATGTCAGTTATGATTACTGGATGAGAATTTGTCTTGGTATGTTCGAGGATTATTAATATTATTAAGAATAACAATTAAAAAAAAAACATTTTTATTCAATTTTAATTTACATCTTTATTAATGGTTTATAAATAGAATAAGAGAAAAAAACTCATATTTACTATAGAAACTGTCCATTTTTACAATTATTTTGAAACGACTTTAGAGGCCTGGAAATATTAGACAATTATAGTTTAATAGTCCTCATTTTTTTTAAAAAACATAAATTTTTATAGTAAACACAGGTACGAGTTTACTGTTATTCTATAACAATGAGCTAATTTTCTATGAACTTCAAGAAGAACTTTTTACTGCAAATCACAGTCTGTTTTATACACTAAATTATTATTTATTTCACATAATTTCTTTACTGTAGGGATGAACTTAATCCCTCATTCATTCAGGTTTAATTATATAAATGTGTCAATTTTCTACAGAATTGTATTGCTAGCCAATTAATTTTTTGAAGCTGAGAATAACTATAAAAAAATCATACAGTACCTTTATTTACTATAGAAACTGCCATTTTTTTAACAACTTTGAACGGCTGGAAATCTCAATTTTCTGACCAAGGAAAAGCTTTTCTTCAAATTGACACGAAACAGTCTGCTTTATACATTGAATTATGAATAGCTAAATTATGCATGTTCTTTACTGTAAACAGAATTAAACCTTCGTCCATCCAGGTGTAATTATGCAGAAGTGTCATGGCTGAATTCAAATGAACGTCCAGAAATAGACACATGCCCTAGTAATGGCGAATAATACTCTTTATGCATGTGTTAAAATGATGCCTATGTGGAAGTGATACGGTGAGAGATATAATAAACTATATTTGAATCACTTCCTGAGATGAGCCAAATCCTCACAGCTACAGACCCAGTTTCAAATCGCTTCCTTGTGGCGTATTTTAGGACATTGTGCGTTGTATCTGGTGGAAAGGCACCACTATCAGTCTTTAACAGTGTTGCTTGGTAAAGAGAAGCACATGCAAGTCAGTCTCCCTCACATGCTGACAACAGACCCATGCTACTACAAAGCTGAGGAATTCAGACAGAAACTAATAACCAGCCATTTCCATTTCTATTTTTTATGCCCCAAATTCAAGCCCCAAAGAGAAACATGAGACTAATGGAGAGAGATGATGTAACAGCTCAAGCATGACATCAAACGCAAAAATGTTTCTAGATTAAAAATTGTGCGTAGTAACAGTACCGTTTTATTAGGAGAACCATTTTTATGTACGGTAATTAGTTTTTTCCTTACACAGGCTTTCACACACTGACTGCCATTCTGATTGGACTATGCGTGGAGTGGCAAATCCTAAGGCAAACCGCGAAAGGAAAAACAGTGAAGAAGATGAGATTAAAGCTTTGGGCTCAGTGTGTTTTAGTGGATATCTAGGTCAGTCGGGCAAATTTTGTACACGGCTGGGTATTCCCTCTTCAAGCACTGCTCAGGGAGGAGGGGTAACGCTGAAGATGAACCGGAGATGATATGACAGATTGGGAGCAGTGGAGTTTCTGTTGTTGGAGCTGGTTTCTTTAGGCTATTGAATATTTAGATGTGGAGGAGGGATCTGTACTTTACCAGAGAGTATGGCATGGTTTTACAAATGCATCATTCATTGCACTGGAAAATATGCTTTACTGCTTTACTGTAAAATACGACTTTTAGGTGAATCAAACAAACAAAAAGATGTCCCAAGACCAAAAGAAAAAAATAAGAAACTATATTTAGAAAACAAGTCATTTTAGGATATTTTTGTGTATTTATAATTTTTTTGTATTTTGATATTATCACATAGAATGAGGAGGGATCCATCACTATTCAGAGACAGTGTTGTATGCATTTACAAATGTATCTGGGAAATACGTGTATATGACACAAGTTTTTGAGTGAATCTCACAAAAATGAGTCTGGATTAGCATGAAAAAAATATGAAAATATATTTAGCATAAGAAAATTAGTCCTGTTTTTTAAAACGATCTCTGTTATGAAATTATTGTCAGGATAATAGATTTTTTTTTTTTTTTTGGACAAATTCTCATTAAAAGCCCCGGGCATGTTTGGTGCGATTCACCCTTTTACTTGGGTTGTTTGTGTGTCATCTGGTTATTTTAGTAAGTATTAATATTCATATAATCAGCTGACAGAGTATATATGTATACACGTCAAAAGCAGGACTATTTGAAATAAATAAATGATGGATGCTTGCAATAACCTGAAGCTCATTGGAATGCCTTGAAGCCACGTAACTTTATAAGAATGAAGAATAGACATGATGAACTGCCTTTTCTATTAAGAAGCTGATGTGATCCAAAAACACAGAGAAGAAAAAAGTAGAGCACTCTCCAAACTAATATTAATATTAATGGCTCAGACTATTGATTCATTATTTGTTTGCTTCTTGGTTGTAAATGTTTTTGATAAAAGCCGTTCTAGTCTCCCTGCCTGTTCTGTCCTCGGCTGTACAAGATTGACACTTAAAAAAAGAATCTACCCAAAATTTATATACAAGTAAAACTACATTTTACCACAGGTTTCTTACAATTAGTTGGTATACTGGTTTTCTGCATCTCATATATGTATACAGCTTGGCTATGTTGTTACTTAGATGTATATCGCTTATTCTACAAACGAAAGGCATTACAAGTTCAAGTACAGTATATCTCTATTTACAAGAGCTCAAAGGTAGCTGGCAAGTGTTAGACAGACTTTGAGTGACCGTTATATATACAGTCCAGTTCTGGAGGGCGGGACTTATCACTAATTTTAAAACAGTCCTCCAATGAGAGTTAACTCGTTCATTAATAACAGGCCAACCAGTGCAGAAAGAAACAAATGCAAACCACTCATTTGATCTTGCTCTAAATAAAAATGTGGCCAAAAAGTTAATAGTAATTCTGAGGTAAAATTTATAATAATAATAAAAAAAAACAGGAATTTATCTTTTTTTTCATTGTTCACCCATTTTTTTATCATAGGGTGAAATTGACCCTGGAATTGTCCTTTTTTTTTTTTTGTAATTTTTTTTTCCACAGAGAAGGAAGGAAATGATGGGAAGAACGGAATGAAATGGGAAAATCACCTGAGCCAGACTCAACTCACATCATCCGCAAACTAGGCTCAACATGTCAAACCACTAAGCCACAGCTCAGCTGCATTTCTAGAACTCTCAAAGGCTCAAAAAATAAATTGAGAAACGAAACAGCACTCCTGAACTTCCTTCTTGGAATGAGCATCTTGCCCCGGGTAGCCCTCACCAGCGCAGGTAGCTAAACCGCACCACGGGCCTGCTGCTGCTGCTACATGGTCCCTGGTTTCTCGCCAGAGTTGGCGGAGGAAGCTGTGGTGTTGCTCTCGTTGTTTGGAAAGATCTTCTCTGTGGGCGTCACGGCAGGGCTTCCCACCCCAGAGGAGCTGGAGCTGCTGGAGCGGTGCTGAGTGGGCGGAGGTCGCATGGGTCTCATAGGTGGAGGTCTGAGCTGTGCTCCGGCCAATCTGGCAGACAGCGCCGGTTTAAAGGTGGTCATCATCTCTGTAGTGGAGCTGCTGCTGCGTCTCAGGGCCGCGTCTGGGTCTCGGATCATGATGGTGTGTAAGGGGCTCGCTGGCTCGGAGCTCACAGGGTTCTTGAGTGGTTCTAATGTATCCAGAACAACGTCGGGAGCTTGTTTGGCTGTGTTTTGGCGTTCCAATTCACGCAGTTCATGAAGTGCGGTGTTCATGGTCTTTTCAATATCCTGTAACAAAAAATATTGTTTTAGATATCTTCTAATAAAAAAAAAAATATTTAAAAATACAAATTAATTTGTTAAAAAATCTGCGTATGCTGGTTAGGTATGTTTTGAAGCATGGCTGCTGGTTTGAGCTGGTTTATTTCAAAACATGCCTAACAAGCATAAGCTGGATTTTTCAACAGGGAGAGCTTCTAAAGTGGCACTGAATTTTAAACAACATTTAATGTTACAACAAATGTTTCAAGCATTTTATTCCAAGCATTTAGCATTTTATACACAACCTAGTTTAGGTTTGATGCAAACAGTATGTTTTACTTTTTTATAACAACATTTTTTATAAAAATATATATATATTAAATTTTAAGATTTTTAATTTCAGTGTAAAAAAAGAACACTGAAAATTTTTGTCAAAAATAATATTTTAAATGAAATTGAATGTTTAAGCATTCTAGTCAAAATCAGTTTAAATGATTATATTTTTGATGAGTATTTTTTTTAACTCTATAATGCCAACAAATTTAATTTGATGAAAATAGCTTTTTAAATTAAATCAAACATTCATGCATTTTATTCATAATATAATTTAAATTTTGGCAACAGTGTTTTAATAAAAATGGTTGAAAAAGTAAAAATAAAACTAAAAATTCAATGTTCAAGCATTTTATTCATAATATAGTTAAAATTCTGGCAACAGTGTTTTAATTAAAATCATTTACAATCATCACAATAAAGATTTTTCTTGTTGTTATGAAACCCCATTTTTGTTTAGTTCTGATGATGAGATAAACTGAAGTGAAAACTGAAATGTAGTTTTTTTTAACTCATTATGCTGAAAATAGCTTTTGGTACTTCATTAACTGGACTCATTTATCTTAAGCATTGCTAATATAACGAGGATAAGCAATAGGGATGTGTTTAAATCCTCTAGCACCACTAATAATAAAGATGCGAGAAAATGAGTATTTACGGAGCTATATGGCTTTAGAAATCTCTCATCTTTGCCGGAAATTCATCTTACTTTCTTCAGAAGCGGTCTAGTATATCACAGAGGCAGATTATGTTTGATATACACACAGTGTCGCTGCCGTCCTGATAGACTATAAACTCCCTGCTTTCCCGTTCTCTTTCAAGACTGTCCTCTGTCTCGCAGCTGAGCATGCCATAAAAATTTAATGTTCAGAAGATAAAAGGCTCATGAAGACACACACACACAAAAATACCTTGCAAGGTCTTATTACTGAGCAGATGTCATCAATAACCCCACACACCCCCCTAAACACATTTACACACATTTTCCAAACTGCACATCAAGCAGTAATGTTAATCAGATCGTGCAGTCTTAGCTTATAATGCATCATCAATATACAAAACAACACATTTCTGTCCAACAATATCAATCATACCTCCATTCTGATGTCTGTATTCACATAAACCATTTTCTTTTCATTAGGTGAGTGTAGACACAAAGGGGCCATTACAAAAGATCATTAACTGTTCTGTGTGTCACAGACTTCATTATTTAACCGCGCGCAAATGAAACACATGGATCAGTGCCAGCCTATCCCGTTCATGCTGATATCTGCTTTAGTGCCAGCTCTTTGTTTCTGCTGGACTAAATCTTGCAAGCTTCTTCAGCCTCACAGAATTCTAGACTAATCGAAAGGCTCAAGAGAAAAACCAAAAAGCTTTCATGACTACAACTTAAAAGACATTTGAAATCCTTCTGAGCTTTGATTTACAACGGTATAAAATATAAGAAGATTTATAGTTCACTTTTGATCTCAGCAATAGCAAACTATGTTTTAAAATAATTATATATCTTAATCACAGCGATATAGATAGATTAAAACAAGCTAAATATATTTTATGGCTTTTTAGAATAATTAGTGGAGTTTGCTTACTATTTTTCTGCCTAAAAGCCTCGATTTGTATGATCTTGTATGCTCGAGTAGTGCAATTGAGGAAGCAATTGAGCACTGTTTTCTCTTATGTTTTCACATAATAATAAATTTCTTTTTTTAAATACCTTAATTGTATCTACAGTTTATCTACTATTTTATCATTTGAAACTAAATAAATAAATACATTAAATGGCACTGATTAGATATTTTTATTATATGATGAAAAAAAAATACCGTAAAACATTAATATTAAAATATTAAAATGTGATTACAATTTAAAATAACTTTTTCTATACAAATATATTTGGAAAAATGTATTCTTATGATGGAAAAGCTGACTTGTTCTCCAGGTTGCATTGTTAATTTCTAATATAATATATTTCTAATAACCATTTCCAAATGACGTGACACCGAAGACTGGAGATTTTGCTGAAAATTCAGCTTTAAAATCACAGGAATAAATTACATATATTCAGAAGAAAAAAAAAAGTTATTTTAAAGTGTAATAAAGTTTCAAAATACTACTATTTTTACTTTATTTTGATCAATAAATACAGTCTTACTGGGTATATCAGGCTTCTTTCAAATATACATATAAAACAAAATTCTACTTTTAAACTTTTGACCTCCAGTGTACACACACACACCTCCGCTAAAGCCTCAGCCTCCAAGGACTTGTGGTCTCCTAGGCTGCTGTGTCTTGTTGCTCCTGGCACAGGCCTGAGCGGGTGACCCTCAGGATAGATCTTTCTCTCAGGGTAGTTAATGCTGCCTGCACTGCCAAAGGTTCCCAAACGTCTCTTTTCAGGACTCTCTATGTGGCCTCTACTGACCGCCACCTTGTGGGGGCTGCTGGGGCAGGCGGCGGCCCGTGGCGGTGTGTCTCGTGGAGGACTGTGAGATTCAGTGCCACTTCGGCGCCGAGGAATGGCAGACCCATCCGAACGCAACCTAACCCTGCACAAACACACAACGAGATGGTAAAAAACTCAAATCCAATCCCTCAATGCAGGTTTTGACTCAAAGAAGAGGAGCAAACAGAGTCAACAAAGTTATGTTAATTATTTGTGCCATATAACAAGATAAGTAAGCAAACAAGCTGCAAGGAGAAACAACACAAGATTAAACACTTTACTTCACATCAATATTTTTTCTTGAGGATGAAAATATGCGGAATAAATACAAGCAGAATTCTGCATAATCAGCCACTGACCGGCCCATGACCCCGCCGAAGTTGTAATCATGCGAAGATTCACACGGGGACTGCAGATCGTTTTTGGATGAGGCTTTATCGTCCAGTAAAGGTCCGCTGCTAGCCTCGCTGTCAGCCTTCTGACTCAGACTATCAGAGAACGCATCATCCCTAAAGAGACAGAGACAAAAATCCTTCCGGTTACAATTTGATTGGCTGATTTAAAAATAAACAAAAAGTTCACTATAGACCAAAATAATTCAAATCCGTTTAAAATGTTTTGAGGTGTTTGTTAAAAAATTTAAAATATCCTGTGATGGCAAAGCTGATTTTTCTTAGAAGCAAAAATGCAAATACTATATAATCAAGAATAATATTTTCGAAAATCTGACTTTAAAAATCTGACCAGTGGTGCCCCATGCATATCATTATGCTCATCAGCTAAGGTGTCACACACACCAGCAAATCCATGTAAAACCTCTAGTTTCTTATTTTTCAGTCCCGACGGCCTGTGCGTTACTCTCACTTCACGTCTCATTCCCAGAGCCCTAAGCAAGCAAACATCTCCTGATCACAGTTTCACAGCATGTTCTCAGGCTGCTTTTACAGTTCTCTTGGGAGATGACAGCAGAAGGTGTTTGGTAATCTGATGCTGTTAAACGTCACATTCACGAGGGGAGAAAAAAAAAAGTCTCAGGAAAAGTCTACAGCCCAAATGTTTCATTATGCAATAATTTAGCAATTCATTTTTCTGAGTGCCTTTTGAACACACTAAATGGACTGAAGTACGTGCTTGTTGGGCCCTTAATTTCAAAACCATTGCCATTACGAGGAAGCTGATCCTCTAATAGCTTCTATTCTTCTGGTACGGCTTTCCACTATATATTAAAACATGGATTCAGAAATGTGCTCCTATTCAAACTTGCAGTTTGCAACCTAAATTAGAGTGCAGATCGGGCCGCATTTTTCTCTCCGAGCCCGGCCCACGTTTTACAGAGCAGTAACCGAACCCGACCCGAGCCCGACAGGCATTATATTTATGTCCGGGCCCGATCCCAGCCCGATCTAATTTTTTTCTCATACTAATGACACATGCACTTTTTTGTGTGGAAAGCCCGCTTTTATTAAGCAACTGTAGGAAGGCTTTCGGAAATGTCAAGAGATGAGAGCATCAGCGCACATGGGGCAAAAAGCGCCGTTATAACACAGGAGCACATTCACGCTGATGTGACCGAGCCCGACCCGAACCCAAGCATCCTTTCTAAACATCTGTCCGAACCTGGGCCGTCGGGCTCGGGTCGTGTATCCATCCTCTAACTTACATAAATCTCAAACTTCATATACAAGTTGCTAGATGATTAAAATAGACAATTTTATATGCTTATGTCATACTGAATATTATAAAACAGTTTGGGTTGAATTTACAGCCCAAATAACTACTGTGATACTAGATCTTGGTCATTCTGCCTATCCTCTTTTCAATTTTGCAACCTCAATTTTCCTTATTTGCTTCTGTCAACTTTTGCAATATTAGGAACGGAGCTTGGACCGACGCTTTTAATAATCTCATTCATCAAACTGACACCGGTTAAACCATACAAAGAGATAATGAGCATGTCATCATTTTAGTAATTACTGAAACAGCGGTAGGACAGTTAATATCAGTTGATGATATAAATATGATCAACTCAAGGACGCTGCAATTAACTTTCACGTTCATGTCATCTCAAGACCTCATAAAGCAGTAACAGAGCAGCAGAAAGCCACTGAACACTTGATCGGCTTACTTTCAACTCACTTTAACCTCAGTGAAGTACGTCATGTCCCATTGCACCCAACAAGCTTTGACATAAATGCATGCCTAGCACATTATAGCACCACTAATGCGTGCTGCTTCAGAAACACAATTAGACTCTTATAGTGTAAGAAAGGTTCCCTGCCAAAGACATAAGGGCATTCTTTAACTGCCACTCAGTGCTGTTAAGTTTTAATTAAAGTCTAAAGTGTTAATGGAGGTAACTATTTGATTCTCACTTGAGCTATTAAGGTATGAACTCAGGCCAGATGGCCTGGCTGATTAGTCATATATTACCCAGAGGGCAACTCTTTCAACAAAGCAACATGTATTGAACTGTCCTATAACCATGTTCCAGGGATATAAAAAACTATATTATATTTAGATACTTACAAGTCCTGTACTACTATATACTGGTGAGGAATGAGGCCGTCAACCCCATTGTGTCTGCCTTCCCACCAGTCCTCAGATGCACGGTGATACAGCAAAAGGGATGCACCTTTTTTGAAGGACAGCTCTCGAGGAGTACGACCCATGTAATCAAACTTTGCAATGGCCTCGATCTGCTCCACCTCTGTGTATGAGAGAGAGAGACAGTGAAAGTAGCACTCATTAACATGTTTGCACAGAGAATTATGTCAACAAATTTTTCAGAGAGCTTCAAAGCACCGCAACAGACTCAAAATCTGTCATGCTTCCAGCTGGTTCTAAGCAAAAACACACACACTCACACCGTGTCTTGGCCAGGCGCGATATGACAAGTTTCCAGTGACAAGCAATTTGTCTGTCCAAACTAAACGCAAACTGCTGCATGATACGAATACGAAAGGTACGATTTTGGGCCAAATATATAGGACTGCAGAAATAGAAATCCACAGATTTTACAAAAAAGTACTGGAAAGTCCATTAATTGTCACAAGTCTGATAATGAAAACAATAAAGCAAAGGAAAACAATGCAAGATGCAATGCAAAATGTCATTTTTCTACACAGACGTCCATAGATGAACAAAACAAAGCAAATGCAAAACAAAGCAAAACAAAGTACAACAAAACCAAACACAACAAACAAAAATGTATCTTTGAACAAAAAAAAAAAAACATGGATCCCTGCAATTCAATATTTCAGATTTGCTTCTTCATTTAAGAAACACTCAGTGTGATCAAGTGTACTAACACGGTTCATTTATTTTTAGGGCAGAATGACAGATGTGACTGATCAGTCAACAACAACAACAAAAAAAAAACCCTGTTTAACAAAAGAGATTTATTTGTCAAATAGACCCTGTATTCAATATCATGCATTTATCAAAATAAGATCTTACACATCATCATACAACCTTATATTTAACCCCATCGGGACCACAACACATTTTAAATACAGATGGGCTGCTAAAAATGCATAGTGGACTTTATCTAAATCCGATCAAATCTGCCACCCAGCTTCCATTTAACGTGACCACTGCCATAGCATGACCACAAATCAGTTCACGCTTCACCCCCCCAGACGCTGCCAGGGGCAAACAGACAGTGGGGTCATTCAGGGTTAAGGAGATATACAGAGCAAATCAGCGTTTGGCAGGAAATCTTCAAGTCGACTAGAAGAAACCAATCAGTTTCATTAGTGTCTCCAGCCAGGGGTGAAATAAAATACAGGCATGGCACAGAAGTGGAAGGAAAGAGAAAGAATGGAAATGGAGAGAGAGAGAAAATCAGCCTTTGCTATTCTGTATTCATCTGATTGTTTCCATTGTGACTGCACCTGATTGGCTAGATTGAAGGCTTAGAATCTGATTGCGATTTCTCAGCATGCACAGAGGGTAACAGGGGAAGTCGCGATAGCGCTGTTTGGGAGCTAAAGCGTGTGACATCAAACAGTCCTGAAGTCATGCATAAGGCAGGCTGTGGCTGATGAGCTCCTGAGGGAAGGCTAATTCCAAATCAGAGCACCAGACAGATCAAAACAGAATGTCAGTGTGGATCACAAACATATACATAAGCATAAACAACATTAGATTTAGCCAGCGACATAGGCTTCTGTTTAAAGCAGTTTATAGAGCTACATCTAAAAGCATGATAACTTGAAATGATTTGCTGCAGCTCAATAAAAAACGAAACATCAGCTCCCATCACCTTTAAAATTAATTTAGGCTATTTTGGAAAGGTTTAGCATACACTCGATGCAGCTTAATGTTTATAAACAAGTTATGCATTATGTAATATGTGCCATTTTTGCTTGACTTTATCAAAGTCCACTCACAGTCCTCAATTCTGTCATAATTTACTCACACTCATATCTTTCTAAACCTGTACAGTATGCATTTCTTCATTCTGCGCTGGAAAATATTTTTATAATATTTATAAAATGCTGGCAACCAGACAGTTCTCACTGACTTCCTTTATATGGAAAAAATATAATGTACATTAAGAGGAACTGAAAAGATTTGGTTACCAACATTCTTCAAAATATCTTCTTTCATATTCCACAGAAAAAAAACAAGTCAAGTTTTGGAAGGACATGAGGTGAGTAAATGATGAAAAAATATTTTATGGGTGAACTATCCCTTTAATTTTCTCTCATGTTTAATCTCAAGAGGTGCATCAGTTATCGTTGCTTTAAAAACATATTTTCTTCAATTATATATACTGTAAGCTTTGGAGCACCACTGACATTTATGTGATGGTATCACAGGTTGACTAACTGCTACATAATGTTGCCTGGAAAATGTCAGGCAAGTCTGGTCATACAAACTCAACATGGTTTAATATGGACATAAGGGATTAAATAGCCTTTTAAAATCCTCCTTATTTAATGATCCTGTGTATTTGTATTATATAAAAATCAATAAAATAACATAAACCTGTTTGTAATCATGTAGCATAAAAGTTTTTTTTTTTTGTGGCAGCTGCTCTTAATTTAAAAATAAGGAATAGCTTGCTACAGTAGGTCTGAGTTTTGTAAAAATGTACTGAAGCATTGATTTCCTGTAAAGCTTTAAATGGAAAAAGAACAAATACACTTTCAACAGAAAACAAACTATATTCTATTTTAGTGTTAAAGAGGACTCACTCTTAAATCATTAGTTGAGAGCAGAACCATTTTAGTGAAACTGAAGGGGGAAAAAAATGAGCAGAGAGCTGTATGCGAGAGATGGTATCAGCGATGTGGCTGCTGTTCGGGGCTAGCGCGCGAGAGCAGCTCCATCAATCAGTAAATGAAGGGAGCGAGCACAGGAAGCCCCGTGAGACCTGTTTACTCACCCTGAACAAAGAGTGTGCAAGAGAGAGGGAGAGAAGAAAAAAAAGTGATAAAAGGCGAAGGAGGAGGCAATTAAGCAGAGAAAACCGAGGGCTGGAAGAGAGAGATGGAGCACAAAGATTGCTGAAACTGGGCCGAAAGAGATATTTCCGTCTGTGTCTTCATTTAATATAGCAACGGAAACATCGCTAGAGTATGCTATCATTTACATATGAGAAGTGAAGAGGGTGAAGGGTGAGAGAGGAAGGGAGAGAAGAAAAAGATGCAGAGAGAACAACATTTTCAAGACCTGGAACCTCATATAACAGCTTATGAATCTGTGCTGCCAGGTTTCAATTTGAGATCATCTTTCTCATCTCCTCCCAATAAGGTGCACGCTGCAGAAAAAGCACTGCTCTGGTTGGCTGAGATAAATGTCAATGATAACATCCACCAAGTAATACAACATGGTGTGTATGAAGCATTTCTTTCAATTGTTTATATATGAAAAATACAAAATTGCTTAAAGAACTAAATACAAATCACCTTAATTAAAAAAAAAAAAAAAAATGTCATCAGAGATGTAATGTTTTTATACAATATATAATATATTAAGTTTATTTTCATACCCCGTAAGTATTTTTTAAATGCTAAAATGAACAATAGTAAGGGGAAGAACAATAAACCTTGTAATTATTGCAATATCAATAGTTTGCTTTAAAATGCATTTTGCTTTATGGATGGTTGAATATTTTCTTTAAAACACAACAAATACTGAAAGATATTTTTGTAGCATAGACAAAAGTCTCATATTGGCTGTGGTAGTATGAATAATATTTCTTTTTGTGGAAACTGTTTAGATTAAACTGAATATGACCCAGATGTTCCAATGCCAGCTTTGACATCTGATGTCAATTATGTGGTTGACATCCATGTGCGAGCGCACATACATACACACACAAGCCAGAAAGGTCAACCAGAGCACAACACAGCAATGCTAATCAACACATCATCTTCAAAATGCACAAGGCAAAGCAATTTTTCTGTTTTTTAGGAAGCAATGTGTGGTCATTTTGATTCCTTTCAACCCCAAAAGCTAGCATGAACATCTGACTGTATTTCTATTGGTTAAGTAAATGAAAAACCTCAAATGTTTCTGCTTCTGGTCATTTGTGGTCTACTTTACAATACAATACACAGCATCCTGCCATAAGAGACAATGATATGAGCAAGCACAAAGCACTGAATGAATGCATAAAAGCCTGTACCATCATCGCTTGTGTGTGGTTCGGTGCAGTTGTCTGCTTCATCAATGGTGCCTGGTTCACTGTGAGGACTGTCACTGTGAATATACACACATAAACAAACACAAAGAGACAGAGATGTTTAAACAAAGTAACTGCACACATGATAATGTCAGCATTGGAAAAACATGGCAATTACAGTTCTGAAACATTATGTAAACAGTAATCAATCCAATATGTGAGATTTGTGAAACAGCAAGCATTGTGAATTAAAATCCACAAGCAACATATATTTTCTTTTCATTCAGTTAGGTTTTTTTTTAAAAAGAGAATAATACTTTTATTTAGCAAGGATGATTCTACTTTTATCTCAAATACATACTGTTCTATTGAACTTTCTATTTGTCAAAGAATTCTAAAAGGTGTCATAGTTTTAACATTATTAAGCAAAAAAACTGTGTTCAGCATTGATAACTTTAATGTGTCTTTTGCACCAAATCAGTATATTGTAACGATTACTGAGGGATCATGTGACACTAAAGACTGGAGAAACATCTGCTGAAAATTCAGTTTCCTTTCAGACTCCAAGTCAAGTCGGATATGACTGCCGAAATTGAGATCTCGCTTCGAGAGACCATTCCACTTCAAGTGTATTAAAACATGCCAATGCGCTGATTGCATCCAGCTCTAGCTGATTACAGCATGAGTATAAATGAGCAGCTGGTTTTCGCTTCGGAGCTGAGCGTGCACAACGTTCAGCTTCCTCTCCTGCTTCGAGGATTAGTGGCTGGTGTGACATGTTCGCATTGTGGGAAGATGACCATCGTAGAGCTGCGGACCAGACTCTGCTATTTGCAAAGGGACGAGGTATCTGTTCCTGGATACAGAGTTTGACCCCAAGGTTACCACTAGGACCAACTGTAAGGGAACGTCTCGGTTACATATGTCCTCTCGCCAATGGTGCTGTACCGCTGCTGAGCGGACGGGTCACCTGAATATGCGCTGCACCAGCTGCTCATTTATACTCACGCTGTGATCAGCTGCAGCTGAAGGTAATCAGTGCATGCCAGTGTTAATTGCCGTGATTTAACACACTCGAAGTGGATCATCTCCGTTCCCTTCTTCAGGGAATGAGGGTTACATACATAACGGATACGTTTTGCCATCAGATGTAAAAATAAAAAGAATAGAAAAAATTAAAGCAGAAAGCAGTTATTTTAAACTATAACAATATTTCACATATATATACAGTATATATCTGACTCAAAGCCTTTAAACACTACTGTGTTTACTTTTTTATTAATACTAACCAAAGCCATTTCCATCACGCTCCTTGGAACACACTGTAACTTATGGTATATTAGTATCTTAATATTTTAGAACAAAATTATATATCAAAGAATGGTGTGGAATTTCCTTCTCCTACCTATTGCTTTTTTAAAAAAGTATGCCTAAGTTACTCAACTTTATATGACCTGAGTGCTAAACTCCCCATTCATTGTACTGAGCTGAGTTTAAGCCACAGCTGGCTCTAATGGAGAAATGATGACATTCTTTAGTAACAACAAAATCCAGCTAAAATCTAGAGCTCACCAGTACTCCTCTCCTCCAGTCATACATTTCTCATAGACAGGTCCGTCCAGCTCACGAGGGCTGGGGAAGATGACCTCGTGGTGGATGATGATGGTCTTGATGACCTCATTAACATGAGCCTGACAGGCCACAGGGTCCTGACCCTCCGGGATGGGCATCAGAGTGGGTCCAAAACAGATGGCAAGGTTATATGGGTCCATCATGTTCTCATCACTGTACTGGGACAGACTAGAGATGAAGAGACAGTGAAGAAGTTCTTAGCGGTGATGCAACGCTGCGGGAATTACTAACTTTCAAAAACTTTCTCTCTTAGTCCTGCTGTCAATTTCAATACAGTATATTAATTCATTATTTTGTCCTGGAGAATTCATCTTCATGTACAGTGCATTATCTTTCAGCTCATTGGGAAGTCTCTAGACTGCAAAAGTGAAGTTCAAATGAGTCAGAGCTGCGGCACAGAGTGCAAATGAAAGCAGAAAAGAAGTCAGAGGGAAAACTCATGATGTGAAATCAAATTCTTTGTTCGGTCTGGGGGAGGGTGAGAACAGGAAGCATCAATAAAAAGCCAGGAGAACAGGACAGGTATAGTACAGTACAGACTGATGGGTTTCTTCTGGCGTAAATATCCTCTAAAGAACTCCTTGACAGACATGGCCATAAATTAGACAAGAATAGTGAGGGCTGTTGAATAGCTCTTTGTAAATATAATGAATGTCTTTGCTTGTGACTCCTGCTATTCATTTAAATGGTGATTTACTAGGAGATTTACAGTCTGAAGACAGAGATGGTGTGAAGGCAGTGTGTTAAAATTACGCATTTGCCTCCCACTTTTGAGCATGTCTCGTGTGTGACTGCAGGTCAAATAGTTTAAAAAATACCAAAAAAAAAAAAGTTTGGTGAAATATAAAACTTACTGATTTAGAAAAGCAAACAGGTATCGCATGACGATGATGATGGTACGAGGAAGGGTAACGATTATCTGCTGGACGTGGTGGGCTCTTTCCGCAGATGATTCAAGCTCTGAAACAAGACATCGACAAATAAACATTTAAACAAATTTAAATGTACATTCAAAATATGTACACAACTGCTGGTAAGACTGATTCATGTTTATGAATGAAGACTCAACAAAGCTGCATTAATTTGATAAACAATTCAGTAAAAAAAAGAAAGAATTAAATATTAAATAACTGTTCTCTATTTAAATATTTACTAGAATGTATTTTTTTTAGCAGCCATTATTCTAGTCCTTAGTGTTACATCATTTTTTAGAAATCATATTAATATTCTGATCTGCAGTTGTGCTGTTTATTTTTAAAAATCCATGATCATTTTTTCAAGATGCTTCAATTAACAGAATAAATTTTTTTAATTATTTATCATTTTTTAAAAAATTATTAATTTGAATCTGATGTTCTGCAACATTAGAAATGTCTATACTGTAACTTTGAAACATTTTAATGCATTCTTGCCTAATAAAAACAATAATTAACAAAACAACTTTTACATATAATTTTTACGTTCTCGTCAGACACTTTTCCCCCAAAACAAAATATAAGAAACTAGCAAATTGCTCTGTACTGTAAAATTGCTAAGATCCAGTGGACAAACATACAACAAATAACAGAAATCTATGAAGTAATATCAGATTTAATCACTCCAGTGACATTTCAACCTATCCTGCAGCTGAAACTCACTGACGGTGGAGATCAAATCCAGGAAGCGCTCCTTGGGGAAAAGAGGGTTCTCCAATCCTCTGAAATACAGCTTGAGAACACCAGCCACAGAGTTGATATCATGATCGCTCTGATCATCAACCAGTGGGTCCTCACCTGAAATAAAGGGTGGAAAAATAGTGATCATAGAAGACAAATACACAAACTCCTAATATGTAATAGTAATAACATAAATTAAGTTAAGGGATTTGCCTCTTACACAAATCCTCATGAACAGTTTCAGGCACTAGCAGGCACAAAAGTATACTTAATTTTTTGGATGCTGATGATTCAATTACCTCTGACACAACAAGCTTGCATATTAAAATGTAGCTATTTATCAACAACACTGCTGTATAACACTAACGGCTGACATCCTAATGGTGTCATTTTTTGTTTTTCTTGCATCCCTTTTGTAGCTGAAATATGCACCTCCATATCTGATGAATTGAGTAGCTTAAAAAGACCCGATGACAATTCCAGCAAAAGAGTATCTGATCAGTTACCCTGGCTGTCCAATCTTAGTATTATTTCAGTAATGTTTACTATACTATTTCTGGGGAGTAAATGTTTCCACGCAAAATACAGTTAACTGATTTTGACGATGTATATATATATATATATATATAATTTGATACATTATTTGTCAATATCAAAGCCAGGCAGAGGATTGTTTTGACCTGCAAGCATGAGCTAAATGTAAAATCAATTTGTTTTATAGCAAAGCTTTCCTAAATCTAAATCCTGCCACCAAATAAAATTTTCAGATGTTATTTTCACCCTCTGCTTAGCAATGATGATGTGCATAAAATAAAACTTCACGAGTTCATCAATTAATAATCAAATAGAATAAGCGTGTTTGACGTGCTGTCCGGGGAGAGCGCTGAGAGCTCGGCGGACTCTGAGCCTTAGGGATCTTGGCGGCGAGGGTTGGAGTAAGGGGAGACGGAGGGATGCAATCACTCTTAGCTCTAATAGGGTAATCAGACAATAGGCTGATTGTAGACCGAAGAGTCAGCTGTGATTAATTGTTCGTACATGCTTCTCCTGAAATTTGTTTATAAACATCATATATTCACAGTTTTGAAAGTACATAAATGAATGCAACTGAAAAATAATTACAGTTGATCTCTAGGGGCCTAACCTCTTTCAAATGAATTTTTTATATCGTTGACTTCCACGTGAGATCCAGGAACTCGGAATATGCCTTGTTGTTGCAGCCCTGGCACAGGAAAATAGAAAGAAAAATGAGTCAAAAACTTGTCGAGGCATGATATTGCATTATTTCCAGCTCAAAACAAGATGCGCACAATAGAAAATGCAACGTTTTCCTCTAAGGGGTCCTTTATTGTTGGCACATACGAGTTTAGCCAAATAAGTTCCAATCATTTTCATTGGATCCTGAGGGAACGCCTGTGATCTTAAAGCAATAATCTCAAAGAAAGAGTAGATTAGGTTCTTGTTAGCAATCTTCGAGCCAGCAGAGAGAACAGAGTTTATAGCATTATTATTTTCTACAAAATTTTATAGTCTCTATCAGAACAATAAATCATTAATCCACAGCATATATAGCAGCCAAACCGATGTCATTCTCTAAATTCCCTGACTTCAGCTTTACCCTGACAGATGGACTTTATATGGAACTATTTCCAAAGTACCACGGGATCACTTAAACTTACAACAGATGAGTCCTTATTCAAATTAGCATCTGTGTCTCTTTCTGGTTGAGTATGTCGAGCGCTCTCTGAATGATAAGGGATGTGTTGTTTTTGGAGAGCTCTCTAATGGTTTCCAGTAGCTCCTGAGTCAGCATGTTTATCTGCAATCGATCAGTGACCTTTCCTTGAACCGCTTACCATATAGATTAATGTATCGAATACAGCTCTCCACCACCAGAGGAATGGGTTGACCTGAGTCCTGAAAGACAACAATCATTACAAAATGGCACCAGCTTTCAAGCTGTGGCTGAGATTTAAAGAGACAGTTCACCAAAAAAATGACAATTCTGCTTAACCACACCTGACTTTCTACTTATGGGAAACAAAAGAGGTGGCATTTTGAAGACGTAAAACAAATCTTGCTTAATTCTGTGCTTAATTCATTTTAATTGTATGGACAAAATACCATTTTGTAAATACCATTCTGCAAAAGAAAATAAGTCATACAGGTTTGGAGCATTAATAGGGTGTGTAAATGATTACTGAATTGTCATTTTTCGGTTATTTAATTTAAAGGTGCACCTGCTAATTTTTCCCTCTTTAAAAAGTAAACAAAAAAAGGAATAAAAGAAATAGTACAAAATCATGTTTAATATCATGTACACTCCTAATAAATCTAATAAAATCTGTTGTATCTAGCATTGAGCTTGTTGCATTTAAGGGCATCCATGCAAGATCACATGACCAGCTAAAATTGCTTGCGTTATCTCTATACTCCACATTATTGGATATTTTCTTGCGGATATTATATTTCGTAGAATTAAAGCAGCTTTTTCTTTTATCAAGTTTAATCTCCCGAGAGTATACATTTTTTGTATAACTAAACACATGTGTAACATATTTGTGTGTCATTAAATGCTAAACCTTTTTAAAATGGGGAAAAAACTGCTTGGTGCACCTTTAAGTAACAATTTTCTGAAAGCTTTAAAAACATGGATTATACAAAAAAAACCCTTTTTCCATTGTTTTAGTAGAAAATAAAGCAAAGCATTAAGCATGTCTGTCCTCAAGGGCATAACATAATAGAAAAAGTTCAGTCAAGGCTGCTAGTAGCAACTGATCTGAAGTTCGCTACAGAAAGCTCATTAGAATTTCTCTTTGAACTTATTGGAAAGCAGCAATGACATGTCACTTGTCTAAGCAAATGTATTACAGCCTTATCTGAAAGGTAAAGACAGTCCATGCCTGGCTCTATTCTACAGTACCTGATTGCGGGTACGAGCATTCCGTCTTCCCCTAGGACACAAAGCAGCATAGAGCAGAGCAGAGGAGTGAAAGAGGTGAGAAAATAACAGTTAGAGAGGAAGGGACGACAGAATCGCCACGAAGACGACAGTGTCGTGGTGGTGACTGTGTGGAATAGCATTAGGGTGGCTGCTGGAATGGCTTGAGATGCAGTAAAGGGAAGCATGTGGAGAATGTGATACCCTTTGTTTAATTTTCTCAGCAATTTATGTCTTTTTAAACAAAATACTTTAAATCTAAGTGGTAATCGACCACTTAATTGCTTAAATTAAGCATTAAGGCAGTTCCTTACAAACTAATGGGCCCTGCTGAGTCTCTATTTAGGAAGAAGGGGCATCAGCTGCCACCCTTATCATCTGCATCATCGCCACCTGGCGAAAGATGGGAAATTAACAGAAGCAAATAGAGGGTGTGAGCGCATGAGTCAGAAAGGAAAAAAAAACAGACAGAGCTTCAGCCATCCCTCCAGCCCATCAGGGGGCGCTGTTAGCACCAAAGTCAGTGGGTACCTTAATGAAACTCTCCATATTGCCGTTAAACAGCTTATGGTTATAGATGGAACGAGGCCTTGGTTTCCGCAATTTCTGTGGTTTGGGGGGTAGGGTTGGGGGTCTGAGGAATGGAGATGGTTAGATGGAACAAAAAACATTTACAAGACACCCTCTGAATGACATATTGCAGTATAACAACATCCTTAAAACCTACATAGCAAACCCTTACCCATCTACTCCACTCTAACTTACGTCTCAGCGGAGGAAACAGCTGATAATGAGGGGTTTAAATAAGCAACAGGCATTAATTGTTGTTCTTTAAAAGATCGTAATTACATCCTAATGCTTTTGACCTCAAATTAACCGATAACAACTGCAGGGAGTTTTCTATTCCCTATAGGAGCACTGAATAGGCCCTTATTGAAACATTTAGATATGGATACATAATTGCTGTTGTGACAGATAGAAATGCAATCAAAGTCAAACATGACATGGCTTTGTACTTTAGTTGTAAACCTGAGGGCACAAGCTGTTGTTTATATTTGCTTACATGATTAATCATTAACAGATACGTGTGATTTGAATGTTTACAATGAAATTGTTTAGTCACAGAGCTTGAACAAATACAGATTCTCTTCATTATTTGGGCATGAATCATATTGTATGCAACTGCAGGAATGGAAATGCTTCTAGCTACACTAGCACAATTTGATATCGAGCACCAACATTAGGGTTGGGCATCGAGAACCGGTTCCAACTTGGAACCGTAAAAAAAAAAACGATGCCATTGGAATCGTTTATAAAATTTGTTTTCGATTCCGATCATCAGTTCAAAACACACAAGTTTTGGTTTCTGTTGTGGCCACCGTATTTCCGGTTTTGCCGCATGCTTGTTCAGTTGCAGCTATGGAGCACAGTAAGTGGCACTCAAAAGTGTGGCTTTATTTCACACTAAAAAAGCCTGGGTCGGCACAGTGCAAGACATGTGACAAAATTATATCTTGCACGGGAGGATGCACTACGAATATGACGAAACACCTACGCCTGCATGATGTACAAATTAAGGAGTGTAGCATGTTTGACGTGCAGCGCAGGTCCACTGTCTCGTCCTCCGCTAACCAACGTTAGTAACGTTACCTTGTCACAACAATCAGGTAAGTGATTGTAGTTTAACAATAAAGCGCTTGACCAAATTTGGTGAACAACGTTACTCCAGCCCACAAAGAATCGGAATTGAGAATTGAAAAGAACCGAAATCGAAAGGAAGAATCGGAATCAGAATTGTTAAAACCAAACGATGCCCAACCCTAGCCAACATATACATTGGTCAAGCGTTCGCAGCTGTATTTGCGGAACAGCGTTTAATTTTCAATTTTAAATTAAGGGCATATGATTATCAGTGGCAACACTGGTAGATGTCCTCCAACTGAGAGTTCAGAAGAGGCCTGCATCTGTTTACCAGGAAGGCTCTATTCTCAGCATTCTCCGACTGTCAGAGGACATTCTGGATAACCCAGCATGAGCTGAGTCCCTGCCAGTGACAGCTTGAGGACAAGCCCCCTTTTGACCGTCATGCAATTTAAAAAAAGTTGTATGTCCTCTCTTGCTTTTACCATGGCCTGGTAAATGTTTAGAGGTTGTTTTAGCAGCTGAACATGCAGAAAATGGAGTGAAATTCATCTCTTTTTAACCTAAAAATGGCACGACAATGACATGCGACTGCAGTAAAGTAACTTTTTCATTCAAAGCAATAATCATGGAAATGGATAATGAATAATGAATATGGATGAGAGGTATAACACAGACTGAATTCTTTAATGACTCAATGGTATAACAAGCGCAGTTTTCTTTAGAGACAATTTAATAGGTCAACAATCTGAGGTAAAAGTGTATCTCCACTCCGAATAAAGTTTTCAAAAGGGTGTTTTCACTGCTATGCCATCTTAAAATTGAAGGTTCCAAAAGGTGGGTTTCATAGTGATGTCACATAAGAACCATTCTGGGTTCCTCAAAGAATGTTTTAATGAACAGTTCTTAGAACCTTTGTTTCCTAATGTGAAGAATGTGTTAATAATCTTAAGTACCATTTAACATTATAAAGAGCATTTATGCAATGGAAATATTCCATGGATGGTAAAGTTGCATCATGGAACCACAGATGTCAATTAAGATGCTTTATTGTTTTTGAAAATGTGAATTTCATCAGCAGCAGAACTTTCTTACCTTGTGGTTCCACATTCAGCTCTTTCTCCTAAAAAAGAGAGTGGAAAAAGGGAGGAGTTAGAAATGTCATTATTAGCATGATCTCATGCACTGCGTTCTAAAGCTCGGTCAGAGCATACTGAGGGCTATCGTGAGAGTGGCCAGCGCTATTGAAGACGAGATGAATGGGTGAGCAGCCACACAGCGCTTGAGACAAAGAGGAGCACTGGTCACCGTAGAAACCTTGGAAAGGGCCCTGTGGGGTGTCAGATGGTCACAGAAGGAACTAAAGGGGCTAAATGAGTGAGTGTGTGTGTTTGTATTTGTGGGAATGAGGGTGTGTAAGAGTGGGTGTGCATCAGCAGACTCATTTCACACTGGTGACACTGAGCGATGTCTGTGATGGCTCACTAGGTTCTTTGTCCCAGTGTCCACTGCACTGAAAACAGTTCTTTGGTATCGCCATCATACTAACAATGAAAATATATGCATGCCCACAAACAGATGTACACAGTTCAATCAAAAAGAACAATGAAAGTGCAAGAATGTCATTTAAATCATTTAAATGTCAGTTTCAGTTTTCAATTTTAAATTGAAACAATAAAATTAATAAATAATAATTGATAAACATAAGTAAATAAATAAACAAGATGAAAACACACTGGAGTAAAAAAAAGGCCAGATAATGCAAAAAAGACTAACCTATCAAATTACTTAAAAGTCAGTTTCAGATTTCAATTTCAAATGAAAAATAAAAGATAAAATGAAATGAAATAAACCCAAAAATTATGTCAACAAATTACAGTGGAATTTCAAAAATAACAGTTTATGCTAAGTATTAATTTTTCAAAAAGCAAATAAAATGAATGCTATACAAATACATTGTAATTGGGTAGAAAAAGTGGGAAAAAATCACAAAGTCATCCCAAAATCTCTAGAGCACCTGGCCAAAACGCAGACCAAGTTTTTCCAATTCTGAATGTAATGAGGTGGAACCACTAATGTTTCTACATGAGTACTTCAGAGATATGAAGTGGGCCCTTAAATCATTTCATTTCACTACATCTGCATATCAAATGGAGTGCTTCCCATGTGCCATTGCTATGCCCTCTAAAATCATTCCAAAAACTGAAAGGCTTTTGTCTTGCCAGCTGAGGAGTTAAAAAAAGACTCATATCCTTTCCAATCACGTTTCTGGATAGTGGTTTGGGAGGATCTGGTTTACACACAGAAAATTTGCAAATCGAGACCGTTATTCTTCCACATCACTCATTTAAATAAGCGTCAGCATTTAAGCCAGGTGGCTGGTGACATGGCAACCCTTAATAACATTAATAGAGAGAATTAGATGCGCTGAGCTAATTGGCCTAATGGATGGAGGATCAATTAGGTGAATAATTTAAAAACATGGGCAGTACCTGCTGCAACCATATGTGACAAACTCATGTAACGCACACACCTTGGCTAGCCTCGGGTGTCTGGTTTTACTGAGCTGATGAGGTGAAGTGTAATTGAGCACACAGTCTGGTGAGGGGAAGAGGGCGGGACTGGTCAGCGATCATATATGTGGATGGCTGGACTCAGCTGGGGCATCCCATAGTGTGCCGTCATTAGATTATGAGCTGCCACATAGGCAGCTGCCGAAACTCCCCCCCGGAGCCACTAACTGATTGATTGGGCGTAAACTGCCCGTAACCAAAGTGACAAGAGGCCTTATGGGAGATGCAGCCTTGAAATCAGGGTCTTTCTAATCATCTGACAACAAAAGGCCTTATACGTACCTAAAGGAATATTCAAGGTAATTTTTTACTTAATGTCTATGGATTGCATCTGTGGCCATCAGTTGGTAAAAACAAAGCATGTTCACACTAATACATGTAGAATGGCAGCTTGGCTTTTTATTTTGTTAAATCACTTAAATGGATTATTTAAACCCCAGAATACTATAGCTTAACAACATTTCAGTCTTTCTTCAGGCATTTGCTTCAAAAAGGTCTTTGACTATGAGATTATTATCTGCCTGAGGAAAGTCTTTGGTGTTATCTAGTATGTCTACAAAAGCTACAACAGCGTGTCAGTACAATGTAAAAGTAACTGGGTTTATGTTTAGCTAGTTGTGATATCAGATGAAAGATTGGATATAACTTTGCACAGAAGGGTTAGTACGCTTTTATTACATTGAAATGTGTAAATGTTTGCATTATGGTCATATTTTAAATGTTTAAACCTCATTGGTATTAACAAACTGGGAGATAAAAACTCTAAAATATTGTCTATGGTAATTCACCAGTATAATATAGATATGGAACATACTGTAAACATTAGACCGAAAATGACACTCTATGTTGCTTAAACATAGTTTAAAGCTCCCAAAGATTGATGGCAGTGGAAAAAACAAATAATCACATTAGATTAAATGCAGTATATTTTTTCTCTGCATATAAAATGTAATTAAGTAAACATTCCAAACTGTGTTGGAAGAACGAGATAAAGAAAACACTTATTTATGTGACTAATTAAATTGGTGACACTGACTATCATCAGTTTTACACAAATATGTGGAGTTCATACCTGTTCTGCCAGCTTTAAATTGGACAAGCAGACACAAAATAGCTCAATTTTCACTAGTGGTCTTAAACTTTTGACCCTCACATCTGTATGCAGTTTAGATACATTCGTTATACAAACTTTTTGAGCTCACTTTGAAGCTTCAACTTTCAATTTTATATCCAACAGTGACCAAAGTTGAAATTAGAAGCTGACGCTCAGCGTTTCCAGAGAACAGAGAGAAACTTATTTAATAAACAGACAACTCACCTTCCCCCAGAGTCTGTTTCAGCAGGTCATGCTTGGCCTGCAGCTTAATGATGAGGTTACTGCCGTTCAGGTACTCCTTGAATTTCTGCGACACAGATGAAGGCGTCAGTAAGCTAATGATTTTAATAGGATGTGACTAAAACAGGGGAGTGATGAGTGCTGTGGGCAACAAAGAACAGATTTCGCTGTACTTTGCACGCCGCAAATTCAATCTGTTCCAATAGGAGGATTTAATTTCCGTCTCATTGGTGAGGCATGGGCCTTGTCACGACTGTTTTGTGGATTTGTGCGTGATGACTACGTTTGGACAGACAGATAGGAAAGGCAGAGTAGACTTTGATATCAGTGTTTGCAGAGACGACTGTGATGTGAACCATGTATTAAAAGATCTATTGATAGTGCAAAGAACCTGAGGACCCGCACCTCATCTTGATTTTTTTTAACACATTATAAATGGTAAGACGCCTAAATGTCATATAAAATAGGATACAAACAGTACTTGTGGTCCCAGTGCTTATGGTCTGAGAAAATAAGGCCACTCACAGTGAAGTAGAAGACTTCCGTCTCCTGCTGATTGGCTCGTCTCTTAGCAATGTTTAATTTGCTCATGTAACTCTCGGAAGCCACGGATTTGATGGACTCCGTGGATCGGCTGTGCTGGAAGGCATCTGATACATCAAAGTCCTCCACTGTCAGCATGTCTTGTAAGGTCTGCATGGTGGCATCCAGGGTCTTGCGCACCTAATTAAACACAGCAGGTACTCAGTAAGGTGAAAGAGAGACGAGTATGAACTTAAGAAATCTAAGTTATACTAGATTTACACTACCGATCAAAGTTTAAGGTCATTGTAAGAGAAATGTATGATTGCTTTCATCAAGGATTCATTAAATAGATCAAACGTCACAGTACAGAATGAACGTTGCTCTTTTGAATTGTCTTTCGACTTAATTGTTTAGAAAACAAATCACAGTTTTCACAAAAATATTAAGCAGCATAGCAGCTGTCCCAATTCATACTAAAATGAAATGAAAAGATCATGTGACACTAAAGATTGGTTGCAAGAAATTCAGCTTTTCCATTACATAAATTACATTTTAAAATATATCTAAATATAAAGCAGCTATTTTAAATTGTAAAATAATTCCGCAATATTCATTTGTATTAGTTTTTATAATATTATAGTATTTATAGTTTTTGAAGATTTACAGACCCAAAACTTTTGAAAAGAGACTTTAGAAGTTAAAACATGAATCGGTAATGACTCACACCATATGCCATCCCGCAAAAGCGTGTTCATGAATCTGTTTGTCATGAAAATCTGTTTCTGTCTCAGAGTAAAAAATAGAAAGCAGCCACATTTTTTCCTAAAGTAGAAAAGTGTATATACACTAAATATTGTTATAATATAAAACACACACATATATATATATTTCTATTTTTCATACAGTATATTTTTATATTAAAGTATATCTTTAACACACATACAAATTATGTTAGAAAGTCTCATGTTGTTGTAACATAATCTTGGAAAAGTAAAAAAGAAATACTGGCCTGACATAAAAAAAAAAAAACCTTTAATATAATGTGGGCACTTTTATAATACTTTAAAAACCACACAAAATGCACAAATCACAATGGAAAAAGTGCTTACTGTTTGCAGTAACAGGTTTGCAATAATAGGTATGCGTCCTATATGAGTTTAAGAATATTGAGAGACTGGATTAAACTTCAAAATAAAAGTATTTGTGTAGTACACTAGTTCAGAAAACAAATCAAAGGAAGAAAAAAAGTGTAAAATGAGCTTCAACTACCATCTATGTGTCACTATGGTACATGTACGCCCAAAGCCTTAAATGTGCTGCTGCTTACTAAAATGCTTATGCGGGTAAAGAGGATTGAGCAATAAAGAAAAGATTTACATCTATTTCACCAATTTTTAAAAAACATAACCAATTCAACCAAACCACAAGTGATGCAGTGCTGTATGCAGCTCTAAAACTGCCTATACTGGTACATTTGACCCTAGGACTACAGTTCACTCCAACGGATGAAGTCAAGAATTGTCTCAATGCTGTAGTGACTGGTGTGCAAATTTGCCCCAGGCCCTCACAGATTAATGTGGCACATTTCCTATATGACACAAAATCATCAATTACTAGCTGGTTATGAGACACAAAGTGATAAGGGCGAGATGAAATCATCAATTCGCACAGACGGGAGCTATTACAAAGTCCATTAGCACCTGCATACACTTAGTCGGTCTCTGAGTTGTTTTTGGCTCTCCCAATACAAAGAGGTACCCTCACAAAGACCAAACATGGAAATAATAATCCCATCCCAAAAGATACACACACCATTAACAGATGAGAATGCTAAAAATACACTCTCAGTTCTCAAGAAAGAACTAAATTGCAATGAGTTTGATTGCTAGGCTGAAGTATTCTCTGGAGAGCTTTAAAATGGTTTTAAAACAAGCATGAGAGTAGAGCAGAGGGCTGTTTGAGTGCTAAAGGCTTGAGAAGCAGTTGGGCTCTCGGCAGAGTTATGACTCACGCTGAAGAAGCAGGTGTAAATAAAACTCAGTAGTTTCCAAAGCATGTGGTTGCAGGAGGGCATACAGATCTGATGTTAAAGTCAACAGCAAACATAGTTTGCAACCTATTTTACTTCTACATTGTGCTGAGAGTTGAGAGATTGAAAAACAGAAAAATATACTATTGTCCAACAAGTTTTTATCATTAGGAATCCATATGTTCAGGAATTTCACATGTGTGAGAAGGACTGCCCTACACAGATTTCACAACAGGTTCAGGTTTGTCACACAGATGTGCTGCACTGACCATCAGAAAGCCTTTTTCCACCAAAATGTCATTAATGTGACATGACCGGTGTGACCCATGAACCAAGATTCTCTATGAAATCAGATGCAACTTTGAGAACAAAGTGGATTATACAGCTGCACTCTAACAAGCTCTGAATATCTCTCAAGATTCAAAGCCTTGAACCATAAAAACAAACTGTGAATCAAACAACTAGATCTTTCACTGAAGCGCTCAATGCAGCTGCCTGGTGCCGTATCGGTAAAGTTACCATACCGTAACTTTGTTTCCCAGAACACTGATAAAGACCTGCATGCTCTGACTTTTTGGAAATTGGATTAAACCAGTCAATCAGATTGAAGCTAGTGATTATTTTAGTATGCAATATGCATCGCAGTCAGTGAGTGGTTTTTGGTTGTGGCGTCTGTGGCTGAGACTAACTAATTATTTCTGAGAGGTGGTTATCATGATAATGGCATTGATACAAAAGTAGTATTGCATGTAGTAACTGTGATGATTCTTACCTCCTCATTCTCAATCTTGAGCGTGGCCAAGCGGGACTGCAGCTGGTGGTAACGCATCAGAAGTTCGGTCTGGACTGGCTGCTGGGCACTCACCTGGCACACCTGAGACGCACAATAACAAAACACAAAGCCGTTTATCTCTGTCATGGGGTGCAGTGCATTACATTATTCGAGCATATTTGCATGCACAAGACACTTTAAATACAGTATGTGGACTGCACAGCCCCTGGACATTACCATTTATTTATCTAGTTTGTATTTTTTGAACTTTGTAAATTTTTATTGTTATGTGTTTCTTTATATATTTCTTATATTGTGTATTTTGTACTGTACAGTTATTTATTTTAATTTTATATTTTTATTCTTTCTTAGTTAAATGTACCCTCTATTTTATTTTTCATATTTATTTCCAATTCATAGTCTTTTATATTAAGGTCTGAGCAGTTGCATATCGTTGCATATCGTACTGTATATAACTGTGTATGTGACAAATACAATTTGAATTTGAATCTGTGTTAGTTACTTTTTATGGAAAGTAATGGTTTACATAACTTGCGTTACTTTTTGTCCCCTCAACTGCACTTGCTTATTTACTATTAATAACGAAAAACCCAAAAGTAAACTTTTTGGCATCTGTAAAGGACCTTTTACACAAAAAAGTAAAATCAATAAGCCTCAGCCTAAAGGATTACTCCCCATTTCAATTAAGACGAGAACAGGAGAGGAGACAGAAGGAATAAGAAGTATGGCCCATTGTGTGGCCCATTTGAAAAAGTAACTGCATTTTATACTTTACTAGTTACTTGAAAAAAGTCCTTTTGACATCTCTTAGACTTCAATTAACATTTAGTAGGCCAATATTATTATTCCTAAAAGGACAGTTCAGTGAAAAATTAAAATTCTTTCCTACCTAATACCCTACCTACCCCTTACCCAATAATGACTTAAATTTTGCCTGCTTTTTCCCACATGGTTTGCCACTTTAATGGAATTTTTACAGCATTTTTTATATTTGATTATATTTAAAAGGTGACCAGGAAAATCTTTAAAAATCAACTTTCGTGCTCCACTGAAGAAAGCCACACAGTTTGGAAATAACAGAATTAAACTTTCAATAATAAGGTGATATTAGGCAAGTTGAAAGCTAGGTACCTCGTCTCCCATGTGCGGCAGAAACTCAAAGCGCATGGGTGGACAAAAGACCTGATTATACATGTCCATGATCTTGTGTTTGTCGCTACGAGGGTCCAGGTTGTCCACAGCGTTCTCAATGATGTCCAGACCCTCATGGCGAGAGGTCTCCAGGTTATACTCAGCAGACAGATAGGTCCTGAATGTGCGTGCCAAGCTAGCATGATACCCGAGGTCACAGCACTGTAGAAAAATGAAGGATGAGAGATGAAATATCTCACAGCAAGCCTGAATGACATTTATAAGACCACAAATCCAATCATTCTTTCTGTGAAGACAGTATAAATGAAATTGTATTTGTCAAAACGTTTCCATGGTGATGCCTATTTTTAGCGGTCACGAGATTTCACATTTCACTCTAACAGGACGAACTGTAAGACAGGTAGCATGTCTTGTGTCTCCGTGGATCGCAGTGCCATTAAAATGACATGATCTAAACGAGTGAATTTTATCCTGCAGAGAATCGAGATCGTCAGTATCTATAATTAGAAGAACAAGCACAGTGGGATATCTTAGCTAATTAGTTTAAACGTGCAACAAATGTGCGACTAACCTCTTTTAGCAATGTGGAGCAGGTTTAAATTTGCTTGAGGGAAACTTTAAACCTCTATGAGTCATTGCGAAAAGGCAGTTATCGCTCTATTGGACTGTAAATCCATGTATTTTGCTTTAAAGGGTTTGAATGCAAACACTAGACGGTCATGGCCTGTGGCAAAATCTATTTAGCATTACAAAGCCACAGGAGAGAAGGTGCACAATGGTAAAAAAAAAAAATCTAGCACAGTAATACTGCCAAGTTTAGATTCTGTATTTACACATTCTTGGCCCAATAATAGCTCTGGTTCAAATTCTCAGCGTTTTCTAATAAACACAGGTCATTAGAAGTAAATCCATACTATTTTAAATTATTCACGGTGTCCACTAGTAATACTGAAACCACCGTTTGCCCTAAGACAAACATACTTCAATCTAGAGCAGAAAACCAATACTTAACTTCTACTGTGTATTGGGGTTAGCAAGGGTTACCATGACCGAATTGTTTGAATTAACCTGTTTACCTTTGGTTCACTCTCAGTCTCTGAAAATGATCAATCACGACAGACCTGCCCTACTTCTGACCCTGCACCCTTAGTTAAAGGTTTTTATTACAGAAAATAATTTTTAAATGTAAGATTGTAGACTTGGAAATGAAGAAATGCAATGCTCAAAAGCAAAAAATAAAAAAAAGACGTCTGGTGAACAAAAAGGGAGACATTTTCTGGTCTATACAATGAAAGTGACTAGTGTTCAATGTAGTTTAGGACCAAATGACTTAAATATATTCTCTGTGTTCATCAGAGTAACAGAATGATGCCAGGTTAAGCGATGGTACCAGAATGTGCATGGGGTGATTAATCTCTTTAAATAGATGAAATCCAAAGCCTTCCTAGTTTCTTTGAAGCAGAAGTACCATGAGTTGTGGCAATTTCAGATTTTTTGGAACAGCTAGCTAAACCGTAAATTTCTGGTACAAGGTAGCCTGGCATCCTACTGTAATACACCACGGCAGGCCACAAGTACCACATGAATTTCTATATACCCAACAGTGGGTGTTTTGTGAGTTTTGGTTTGGAGGTTTCTACCAATTAGTGGTTTTAAAGGTAAACCTATGTCAACAACGTAACTGAAAGCCCTTAACAGAGTTCTTCCAGCTTCAACCTGTTAACCGTTTTAGGGATTCACATCTTTTTCTACATAGCCCCCCCCGCCAAAAAAACAGGCAGTGCAGAAAATGACTGCCCAATGCAACAGAACAGTTGCTACAAAGATATGCAAACAGTATGTGACTGCAGTAGTTTGCATAGAGCAATATACCTGGGTTTAAAAGTTATCTATAATGGTTTATGTTTCCTCTTCGCCTTTTTGCTGTTATCAGGAAGTACGAGTGTGTGTGGTTTTATGTTTTCATAAATTGCTTCAGGATATCAGGGCGAACTGATGGATAGCATAGCAATGTGACACTCTTTGCATCTTCAGCAAAAATCTCAGAGGTTCGGTTTATCTGCAGTACTAATGCTAACATGACAGAGACAGCAGGGATGGGGAAATATTTCAGTATACTCAGTATATTTGATAGGATGATACCCATGCGACTGACAGCCTGTTGTTGTACATGCAACAATATTTTGTGAATTAAATGCAGTAAAAGGGTTTATGTGCAATTAAGCTAGTAATTCCATTTTCTCTGCATAAATCTGACAAAAATCATTCTGGTTTGGCTGAATAATAGTTTTAATCTTTCATTGTGAAGCCGAATGAAGCTGCAAAACAGATTAGAAGGTTACAGTAATGGTGATTAATAATTCAATAAAAACACAAACACCATAAGGAGACAGGAACAAAATCAGAACACAAATCCAATTGACTAAAAATGACATTCTAGCAAATGCAAAGCAAACGTTCAGAGAAACGAAATGAGGCAAACCATATTAACAAGGAGACACTTCACCCGCAATGCAAAGAGAAACAGATGGAGCCGAGCCCTCATCAGTTCAAACTGTTTAAATCACAGCTGATACACACAAACAAACGCATGCCTCATTGTGCATACTCACATCAATCATATCCGAAACATCGTGGATGTAATATTTTGCCACAACGGCGTTGGTGGCTGCCAGGTTCAATAAATAGTCGTTGCGGGCTTTTGTGCATTTCAGTTTGTTCTCGGAGTACTTGGCTTGCCTCTGGAAAAGGGAGACAAAATGGAGAAGAAATCAGTTAATATAATAAATAGCTGTTTGGGTCATGATGTAACACTATATGCTCACACTATAGCAATGTTGATTTAAGAGGAATGTTTTTTCTTGAGATATATAATGTAACATTATTTGAATTTTAAAAAGCTTCTACATATGTAAAAGGCATTAAAGACTTAATGTGTTTTTAGATTTTAACAATTCATGATACAAGAACAACAAAGTAAAATATCAGATAATTTCATAGCCTAGAGAAAATTGTAAAATTACATAAAATAATTGAAAACATAATGTGACAACTTGCCCCAACCTTCTACTTATGAAAAATATGCTTGCAGTTTTTGGGGTTAAATTATATATATGTGACAATTATATATTGTGACAACTGTCCCTCGAGGAAACCAGCCGCAGACTATATACAAACAAAATATTAGCACATAGTTCATGCAAAGAGATAACAGAACATCTATTTTAGAGTGTACAGAGATAATACTTTGCACTACACTTAAACTAAATCTCAAAACATTTGCGTACCTTATAGTTAAAAGCTGTGAATTTTTAGGTTTATGTAAATTGAACACAACTGGTCGTATAAAAAAAATGTAAATTTGGAGAGCATGAACAATAATATATATCTTATGAAAGTTTTCTGTGAACTGAAACAAGACTCAGAGTCTGAGTCTCATCTGCTTGTGAGCTCCAGCTGGGTCCTGCTGAATTTTTCATCAAAAAGCTTGAGCACTCAAAGCAGACAGCTGCTCTAGTATCATTAATAACAGCTGACTGCTACATAATTGTATTGACAAAACAAAATCCTTAAAATGAAGAACAAACACCAGTGATTAGTACATGCAAGTTCAAACGCTAGAATACTTATCACATGAGTTGAGTTTGATGTGATTAAACAATCCCTGTTATGAAAAGCAAGCATGACGGGAACAGTATATAAGCCGGCCATTATTTAAACTTTGTTTGCAACCAGATAGTATCAATTCCTTTTGACTTTATTGTGTTTCTTGTCAAGGGCAACCAATGGGAAGGGGATCTGAAACAGTTTAGCTATCGGCATTCTTCAAAATATCCTCCATTATGATCAACAGAAGAAGGAAAGTCATTCAGATTTCAAATGAGGCGTTTTAATCATTGTCTGTATTCAAATGTAAAGATTAGCAGCATATAATGATGCATTTATAAATTATGCAGTGTATTTTTTGTCACCCTTATTATTTTTGTAATATTCACATTTAATCTAAAATTAGGGCTGCACAATTCTGACAAACTGATAACTGTCCTTTATTCCAATTATATTCTATGTGACTGTAGAAACTGAATATAATTGGGAGTGCAATTCTAAATTTCACAGACTACATATTAGTAACTGATAGCCCATTAAGGCCATTGAGGCTTGCAGGTGTGCTGGGATCACGTCGAAGTCTGCTCGCCTGCAGAATCAGGTCAGGCTGCAGAGAAACACAGAGCATCCATGGCTACCATGGTTATAAATAGTGTGAGGCTGAGTGGCTTTCATGCCAACATCTCTACGCATTGCAGCCTGAAAGGGGAGGAAGGGTGGGAGAGAGAGAGAGAACAGCAGAGAGAGAGAGAGAAAGCGACACAAAGAGCAAAAGTGAGAGAGTGTGCAAGCTAGCTAGTAAAGGAAACAGAATTCATTCACATGAAAACTGCCTCGTGCGAAAAGCACAGTATTCACAAAAAATCATTTATAGATTTTTAGTCAATAGTCAATATGAGTTAGCTTCCTGTAAGTTCACAGAACCAGCTATGAATTAGCATGAATTATATGATTTACAGCTGAAGTCACTGACCTGAAATGTTGTATCTGGTTTGTGTGAATAGTCAGCCATTCAGTCTCCAGGCTGTCTACAGTCTCACTGACCTCATTGTCCATTCTTAGATAAAGCTCAGCCCACATTCAGTTTTATAAACCCATCCATCAGATTCATTCAAACCTAAGTGTCTGCACTGTTTTTAAGAGCTGATGGGAAGGTAACTAGGAAGAAGGATACTAGGTTGGGGATTTAGAGAAAATATATTTGGGATTTTTCCTAATAAAAATTAATTAAAAATAAAATAATAATTGTAATAATAACTATGAGTAACTGTAGTAATAAGCATATTATTAGTATTATTGTTATTATTACTGAATTATGACTATTGTAATATTTCACAGCAATATATATATATATATATTTAAGGAAAAAATAATACAATTATTATTGTTTTGTGTATAATCTTTTTAACTTTTATTATAACTAAATAAAAATGTTAAAATATAATAATAATAATTGCAAATTTCGAAAGTGTTCTGATTTGATTCTTACAAAGAGGCGTCACCAATGTGATTTTGAGCACTTAACCAAGAACAAGGGCGCTTAACGCAAGGTTCCTCCAGGGGGATTGTCTAATAAGAGTACTGAAAGTAGCTTTAGATAAAAAAAGACACTGGTCATGATGATGCAATATTGGCCTTCACTTCCTTCCACACTGGCTTTCGAGGGAAGTCAAGGAGCGACAAAGGGCTAGCTTTATTCTCCATTGTGCACAGATAATATACACCACTTGAAATAACCTAATCTTTCTCTTAAAGGGTCAGAATCCTGCTTGAGAGTGTCGGGAGAAGAAATGAATGCGATTCTAGGCTGCAACGGCCCTTTGGTTTAATAAAAGCAGGGTGGCATTATGAGTCACTCTGCTGAGCATTATGAGCCCAGCCGCTGGCCCACCGGAGTAATCTCACCTTCTCCTTCATCTTCTCAATCTTCCTGACCGAGCTGCGGCGCTGGGGTCGGTCCTCGTGGCGCAGGAGGTTGACATTAAGGTCTCCAGATTTGCTAAACTGCTTCTCTTCTTGTTTCTCAGCCTCCTTCAGTTTGCTTTCTGCACTGATGCTCTCCGTGTGGTACATGTGATACGTCTTCATCACCTGTAGGATGATACAAAACACTATGAAGACAGCGTCACACCAGGCAGACTGTAATAAAACCTTTGCCATGTGGGTTTTCTGTCCTAAATAGCTGTGAAAACATGTTGATATTTTGCAGGTAGTCTGTTAACATTTCTCCTGCGTTTCACTTAGTAGCCCCGCCCCCTCAAAAACCTAATTGGTCAAAAATCCTGCTTAACAGAAGAAAAAAAAATCTCTCACTGATTATGTTTTATAAACATGTTGAACTAGCCAATAAAACACTGTCCTGCCAAATTTAATTTACATTTGCACATAATTACACCAACAGCTATTAGCATCAGCGACATCAAAATACGGCATTAAAATGATAAGAGTGAAAAGAACCTTGAAGACTAGAGTAGTGGCTGCTGAATAATCTGTTTTTACTGTATTCTGATCACATAAACACAGCCTTGGAGGAGAGTATTAACTTTGCACATTAAACTAAAATAGATGATAGTAACAAACACTGAAAAACATTACACACTTCCAGTTTATGTGGGATAAAATCCTAAATTATCCTAGAACGCTTCCAATTTTCATAAAAATGTAAATGAGATTACGTACTGAAGAAACAACCCAACGCTTTAAATGTCAAACAACAAAATGAAGCATTTCAAAAATGTTATTCTCACATTTACTCAAAATGAAGCCCTCCATGGTTTTCCTTGGTGATACAAAACAACTCAATCCTGACACTTCCGTGAAATGATCTTCGAACTAGTTTAATTCCGGAAAGCTGCGAAGGTCTCAGTTGTATTCCCGTGAGCTCTACAGAGCAGATCACCTCATGAATATGCATAGGAGTATGGACTTGGCAGCAGAAGTACCATAATCCTGCCTCTTTCCACCAAGTCCAAGCCTTCCATTCAAGCCCGGCATGATAGAGGCTGAAGGAGGGGGCGATCTAAGGACAATGACATTCTGAAGGAAGCGTGTACGAAACACAAAGCTAATTCAAATGAAACCGAAAGTTTTGCTGACTCCGCCGATGGAGATCTCTGTATGATTGAGGTGTTTGCAATGATGCAAACTGTTTCACCTCATGTCTGATTGGTGTGACCCAGTCTGCTATTCAACCCCATTATCCTCTGTGCTCAAACAATAGAGCAGAGCAAGGGAAAGGGAGGGAGGGGGGGTTCTCTGCACCACTGCCCTGCTTTATTCCGCTTCTTATAGCCGGCAGATGCCTGTCTGATGGTGTTTTCAATAAAAGGCTTATTTAATCACCCAGCCTGCAGGCGTCCACTGACTGCTCAGCTGCACCGACCCTGACATTAATGTACATACACTCAGCTATTTCACTCTAACTTTACACCCACAGATCATCTGATCGTCCAGAGGAGGTCATCAAGTGCGTCCGCACGATGGCACTGTGCATGCTTTTAGTGCTGGTTCCTGTGATTTAATGTGTCTGCGCTACTACTATGTGAAATTAAATGGCAAAAATAATTGTCCGTGACCAGGTTGTTATTATTTGAACAAAGTGCTAGTCCTGTCTCAAATTTACTGCTTTGAAAGTTAACTAATACAATGCACCACAGAGCCACTGTTTACACTGTGTGTGACGGTTGACCTATAAACAGCTTACTGAAAAGATATGTTTATCTAACATTTCTGATATTATTTATAATTTTTGTAACTCACAAGTTATAAAATGTTCTTTCTTTAATGGAACGCAAGTCTTGTGAATGATTTTTTAAATTAAAAGCGTAGCAATCAAAAGAATTACTGAAATTTGAATTTGAAAAATGAACTGCACCAAAATGAATCATCAAATCAATAAAGACTCAAAGTCAGAGCAAATATTTTCTTTTTACTTACAATCTTAAGGATATAAACAAACATATACTGAAGAAAATCTTTCACAAAAGTTACCTTTTAGCTATATGACATATGCTTTACAATGATTCACAATATTTCTGTTTTTGTCTAAATAAACGCAGACAAAATATTATGAAGCATTACAATTTTAAACAAACGGCTTTCTTTTTTAGTATATTTTTAAAATGCTATTTATACATGTGATGGTGAACTTTAATTTTCAGCAGCCATTTCTCCAGACTTTAGAGTCATATGATATTTTGGAAATCACTCGTATATATTTATTTGGTGCTCAATAAACATTTAGTTTAATTGTCAATGTTGTAAAACATTTTGCGGCTAAATAGTTTTGTGGAAACAATATATATATATATTTTTTTTTTTTCTTTAGTATTCTTTGATGAATAGAAAGTTTATGAAACTGTAATTTATTTAAAAATGAATACCCTTGTGAAAAAGATCAACTGCACCATAGGACTATTTTGCAAATACTTCAAAATATTCACATGCACAAGGTGAAGCCATGCTAAATTCAATACACCTACACTATCAGCCTTGTCCTTCGAATACTACAACATGTTCCAGTCATTAAACGCTACTCAGGATCCAGGCCCAGTGTCCCTAGTGTTCCCTGATGGAAAAAGCTGTTTCCTAAAGCTCATTAGGAAAAGGATGCAAAGGATGTTTCTCAGAGAAGTGCAAGCTGTGTCTGGCTCCAGGACAGATCACCAGCTCTTTTAACAGGGTCTAGTAAACATACACAGATGTGTGAAATGTCTTCAAGCTAACCGGTTCTTAGATAGTGTACTCAACATGCGGTTGTGTAAATGATGTAGCCATTACAAGGTTGATGAAGGGCAAAATGTGGTGCTATAGAATCTGTAGTATGCATGCTTGAAGAAACCATTAAAACTATGCAGCATGCTACATTTATGTGAAATATTAAAATGTGCTTGTCTGAAATATTACATGCAAATATATACAGCATGTAACATAACCAAATAATATAGCTTAGAACTGATCCATCAGAATTTTTAATTCAACTTTTTATCATTTCCAATGACACATCACATGCTAAACCCAATAAGACTGCAACACTGCAAAGTGACACTTATTCTTAAATCTGCAAGCAAGCTGAAATTATGAATAAAAATACTGTGCTGGTGAGTAAATGTGACAGGATCTATGTACTCCAGTGCAGGAGAAAATGTAGGTTAGCAGTCAGCTCCTTCCAAAGCTGTCACCCATCAGCTCATGCCCCTCAAAGAGAACACAGCAAAGGAACATGTTTACAAGCAGGTTTGATGGACATGGCTGGCAAACCTCCAGCATCAAAATTGTATTTACAGGCATGTTGAGGTGAGATGAACTCAGCTGTAAAGAGCAGTGCTTAGCCAAGATTGACATTAGATACAGTACTGGGACATTTTTAAACAAGTGTAATTCTGGTATACACATTTGTGTTGTTAGTATTAGAAAAAAAATATATAAAGGACTAAATCCAGAAGAACTGTGGCAACGTCTCCAAGATGGTTAAAAAATCCGACCTGAAAACTGGGCAAGTGTACCTCGGAACAGAAGCTGTTTTACCTAATATTTATTTGATTAAATTAATAAAGTTGGATGGATACATTAAATCTTATAATGGCAAAAGCATCTTCATTTTTACAGCATTGCCTAAAACTTTGAACAGTACTGTAGCTTTCCAGGTAGGTTTTTTTTAAACATCTCGGAGACGTTGCCAAAGTTCTTCTGGATTGAGTCTGTCTCAGTTTGTTCTGTTACTTCATGTCATTCCAGACAGACTGATGATGATCAGATCAGATCTCTGTGTGGAGCACTGGCTGTTGTCAGACTCCTTGTGCAGATAATAATCTCACTGCATTATTACAATTAATGACATAAATAATGTTTGGAAATGTAAACTGATATTTCCAACTGACACGCTCCAGCAAAAGATAGAAATAACCCACTTAAAACACTTTTTTGTTGGTGAAAATACTAGTGGCCTAAGACTTTTGCACAGTACTATATATATATATATATATAGAGAGAGAGAGAGAGAGAGAGAGAGAGAATTTTATAAAAATATAAATCCTTTAGTTGTGACTAAATTATAATTTGTAATAAAACTTTACTTTTAAGCAGATTTATTTGGACATTTTTCACCAAATAAAGCAAAATAATAATGTAAAATATTATCTGAAAACAACAGTTATATTTAAAAAAAAAAAAAGCAATATTTTGGCCTTAAAACACCATAGTTTACGCGTTACAACATGAACTGCATTCTCACCATTTTTAGGTTAAAAACCTGACAAAACACTTATTCTCACATATAGCATCACTACCTTGAGGTTTTGAGGCTAGGGTTTGTCTGAGAGCTGTGCAAGGATAGTTTTCTCCTTTGCTAAGCCGCATTAGCTCAGTATTTGAGCATTAGCCAGAAACCTTAAACTTGCAATGATTTATGTACAACTTCCATCTCCACAGAAACTGCCTGCTTCTCTGCTGCGGTACACACCCTTAATTCTATCATTTCAACTTCTTGAGCACTGAAGACATTTTTGAGACATTCCAGCTAAACTATTTACCTGTCAATCTGCCAAAGCAGACTGTCTTTTGTGAGATAGACGAGGACTGGCTAAATGGGCAGTACAAACTCATTCATCATAGCAGACTGATTTCTCAGACCCTGAAGAGTCAAAGGACCATGAGAATGGATGGCAATCTTGTTCAGAACATAAAAAAATAGAAATAAAAGGAGGAACTTTAATTACTTCAATCAATATATAAAGGTTTTTCTTGTTCACCATCCCATATCAAAGAAAGAGCTGCAACCTGACTGAATAAAAGAAACAGCATCTTAGGTTTTGAAGGCCTGCAATTCCATCTTGTCTTTCAAAGTTGAATTACATAAAATTAAGTCACACGTCTTTCGGAAAGGGGCTCTCAAAGTCAACACCCAATTCTTATGCATAGAAGCATGTGTAATAGAGCTTCAAGTTCAGTCATGCAAGGGCACTACACTATAGACTAAAGCTGAAGAATTTATAATGAGCCATTTTGCCATCATTCAGAAAAAGGATTACTGTTCTCAAATACAATACACAGCCAATACGTCGATGTACTTCAGCTCTCATTTGCTACAAGCCTGTTCCCTGGCAAAAGCTGCTGAGCTTTCATAAACTGTGTGCAAAATTCACAGAACTTTCTATTACAAAAATAATAGCCAAAACTTCTTTAAGCTGCATAAATGGAGCTAAAAAGAAATAAATGCAGTTCTGGCTTTTAATGTCAATGACAGATTGTAAGTTGCACACAGAAGACAAGACACAACAAGTGAATAGGTTAACACTTTAACCACTACTGTAGATATAACCATACTTTCTCCAGCTGATTAATCACAGCACATTGAAACAACCTGTATTACAATTTTTCAGAAATGATATATTTAAATTCACAAATGAGGCATTGTATGATTAGATATGCACTCATCTGCACACATTTCTAGAACAGAAATCTAAACATTATAGCTAGAAATAGTTAGAAATTCTTATTTTTCTTGCTTATTGTTTTGTTGACGTGGGAGTTAAGGGGATTTCAGAAGGGATTTAGATATCTCTTCTTATCACTCCATAAATCAGAACGTACTGTCAACAGCTTTAAAAAAATACGGAACAAAATGCTATATGAATCAGGCGAATCATTAGCCTGGCTTCTGCAACTTTAAAGCTTATAGGAGCTTAGTCTGGCCAAACTACCTTACTACCCGCCTTCTGGGAGGCAGGCTTAACCCGCGTCCATCAGATGCCTCTGTATACTACTGGACGAATCTACAACCAATCAGACCACTCATTATGATGACGTATGCGTAGCGGCGGAACCTGAATCCACCGTAATCAATTATAGCTAGTTTCATTAAAGCAGTAGGAAAATGTCTTCAATTTAATTACTTCTGCTCCGTTTTCAAAGAAAGCCTGTCATGAAAATTTCTCAAAACAGCTGCAACAGCAGAGTCGAACGATTGTTGCTGTTCGGTACACGACATGTTTGAAAGCCGGTATGGTTTCCGGACACTGAACCGGTCATGCTCGTTTCTCATTGGTTTCCACTTTTTTGGGAACGGAAATGCTCTAAAACGACAGCTTTGCCAGACTAACTTTGCTCGCGAAATAGAACGTAGCGTCACAGGAAGTATGGGCGGGCCCAGGCTGGCGAATCATATATGAGCAAGCCACCCTGCACAAACCCTAGGAATAACTGAAAACTGCACACAGCCTATATTCTATGCTCGAATAATACCGTATAACACAAACGGCCACATTTCTGTGTCTACTTAGCAGAGAAATGACAAACCGAATATCTTTTCCCTATTTGAGGAAAAAAGAGGAAAAGGTGGCAGGGAACGGATAATGATCCTCTCCCATGTCTTCTCCAGTGATACATTACACTGCCTGTCAGTGACCTTGAAAAACATCAGCATCAGAGCGCCAGATCCCAAACCGCATATGTGTGCGTTTCAACAATTTAAAGCAAGGAACAGTGTCTTCCTGATTCATAAGCCTCATATCTGCTCTCTTGGGGATTTACGAATGGCTTAGGACTGTGTTTTATAGTTTAAGATCTTTATGTTAGGTTTTGACACTCAAATTTACAGCCATAGTGAAGAGATGACACAACAGGAGAATGATCATATACTCTAGCTAGTTTTATCTAGAGATATACGGGTGAGATATTTTACTATGCCACCTGCATAAAGATGCAAAGAGGACATCTGGAGTAGGTCGAGGAACGGAGAAGAACCTCTCTCTGATGTCCTGTCATAGGTGACAACATTCATCTCATCCTGCTCCTATGCAGAGGTAGTTTGGATTTCATCCAGGGAGAAAAACTGAGAGGCCCAAAGAAAGTGCATGCATCTTGTAACTGAAACTAAAGCAATGCAATCAAAGGCTCCTAATGACCCAGATTCTTAAGTATATTAAAACGCAATGTGGAAGTGATTTAAAATGTGACTGCTATTAAGCCTCAAAACAGACAACGTTTCTATCAATCTACTGTTTTCCCATCACTAGCACTATTGCGAATAGTACCACTTTTATTATTCCCTAAATAAAAATCCCTTGATTCACTTTCCCATCCTTTAATAGAAAACTATGTGAAGCAACAGTTTCTTTCTTCTCCAAACTGTCGTGAAGCCAAACTGTTTTTGTTCTTGGCTAGAGAGTCAGCGTTTCCATGGTGCATGGCAGGACACAGCGGGTGAGAGCTCCATTCAGAGGGAGGGCGAGAAAAATAGAGAAGGAAAAATAAAGAGAGAGAGATTGAGAGACATTATACTCACAGTGTACAGCTCGTTTGTCACTTTCACCAGCTCCTCGTGCATCTGAATGCCAATTTCTTTACTCTGCAACGCACACACAAATAAAAAAATGGGTCACAAATTTATTAAACTCTAACTCTGCATTATAGATTAGAATATATTCAAAAACAACAACAAAAAGTAACATTAAAACCTCATTTCCTATTTGCTAGACAACTACTCACTGGGTTCCATTTATAACTTTACAACCCCCGTGTTTTTTTTATGTTTACATTTTTATAGATTGTAAATATGTGGCACAAATACAAACTCTTTTATATAACCTGCCAAGCATCACAAACATACTTGATTGACATCCAACATTCAAGCTTACATGGCAAATAAAATACATTTTTTATTTACCTTTTTTACAGTTGTGCTTGAAAGTATAGAGGATAATATCATTAATAGTATTTCTGCAGTAGGCTATGAAATATACTGACAGCAGTAAGAATTTTTTATGCATGGAATATTCAGATCAATTGCCTACTACATAAATAAAGCATATTGCAGACTATATCCTGAATTTCCATTCCAGGTGAGGCAAATGAACTAAAGTTCATTTCTGAGATGAATACTTGTTTAAAAACGTACACCAAAAAATGTAAACATGCAAAATAATAAGTTAAAAATGATTGGATAATTGGATGTTCTATCATCATCAGGCTGGAGGCTTCATGTTTCTCTTTGCTGTCTGGTGACCACACGATATTGCCGCAAAATACCAAAAAGGCTCATGTTTTCAATCGATCTATTATTTGATACACCGCTTTTCAAATAACCTCTGCAGCATCATTTCTTGCATTTTTGTAAATTCTGGTTCAGACATGGGCCAGGCTGATTTAGATACTCTCACTGTGACACTGAAAACTGCTTATGCATTCATGTGGTAAAATAATAATTTAATAATGCTATAAACAAGTTAACAGGAAAGAAGACAACTCTAGAGGAGAAAAACATTTTGTTCCTCCTCCCACACAGCATAGCTGCTCCTGCTAACATGAACACGTACACACACCTGCTGCCGTCCGAGCCGAGAGATTTCACTGCTTTTAACTCTAAAGTCAGTGACACAATCCGGCAGAAATTGGAGGGCAAGAACTCCAGAAAAGCTGGAAACTGTTCACCGCAAGCACAAGCTTTTTCATTAAGCACAAAAGACAGAGACCGGCCTGGATAGACACATTCAGATAGAAAAAATGTCTGGTAAAACTGTCTGGTAAAACCACGGTCAAAGAATGTGCAGTTAGTGAATATTAAACTTAAAAACAAATTAAACAAAAATTAGAAACACTGCCTTGGCAACTCACTGAACCAAGTAGTACATTTACTAAAATCTAACTGAAATGAAAATAAAACTAAACAGAAATGATGGAGAAAACACAAAAGCACATAACATAATTGCTAAAACTCTATTAGACCCCCCCCCCCCCCAAACCACTGGAATGAAACATTTTGTGATATTTTGATGCATTAGAGAGCTCTCATTTTAAAAAATATTGTGTGAGCTTGACCCCAGTCTGTTTAAATAAATGACTCCAGTAGCCCTCCAGTGCCCTTTTATGCTTGTAAAGCATAATGGACCATAATTCCCAGCGATCAATAAAGGCTACAGCATGAGTATATTCAGGCCTGGGTTTAGGGATCAAAAATAATCTCTCTCTACACATGAAAGTGTACATACACACACACACATACTTATCCCTGCAACCAATTTACACATCTAATCATCCATGCTAATGGGATAAACACCTCACAATATTTCATGCATGTGTGTTCATTTTGTTTTTAGGAAACATGTAGACTCAATACAGTGCAACATCTGATGAAAGAGATTAAAATGCCTGATTGAAAAAATGTTGTCAACCAAATCATATAAATACATATTCACTGCAGACTAAACACAGAACTACAAAAATAATATATATTTTTTTAATTTGATAAGAAATATTTATATTTAGGGACGTACCAATATTTATATATAAATTATATTATTATTAGTGCTGTCAAACGATTAATCATGATGAATCGCATCCAAAATAAAAGTTTTTGCTTATATACTATATTTGTACAACTCATGTATGGATACATTTATGAAAATGTTAAAAGTATTTAGTAAAAATACAAAATATAAGAAAATAAATATATACATGTAAATATGTATATTAAATTAATAAATTAATATGTAAATTGTAATTAATTGTTTAACAGGCCTAATTATTGTATTACATATATAAATATTTAAATAAGCAATTGTTATTGCAGATAACATTTCCATTTAATTTTTGTACATTTATACTAAATTAAAACTAAAACAAATTATTTGCTACTAGTGACTTCATTAGTGTTTTTAAAGGTTCATTAAGTAGATTGTTAATAAATATTAGTTTTTAAACTTAAACTTAAAACTTAAAAAACACAAATTAAATAAACAAATATTAATAAATAAGTAAGTAGAAGCCTTGGTCATATGTTAAGTAAAAAAACAACATTACGTTAATACCATGGGAAAATTGCATAACAGGTTGTTTCATCTTGTAAGATAATGAGGTGTTCCTTTTTTTCTTTATCTTCTCACAAACCCATTGCAAATTCATTTTGCTGAGCCAAAACAGGCACTATTAAACGGCCCATGGGGATTGAGAACCAGTATTACGGCATACATCACATTCACAGGGAAGAATATATGGCAACAGCACTCTGTTGAAACCTCTGATGCAATATTATGAAAGAGGCAAAGCCACTGACACACTGCAGTCTCTTGCTGCTGGTAACACAGGCAAGCACTGGTAAGACCGTGCAAAATGCTGTCAAGCTACAGTACATTTCTAAGCTGTCTTCACTGCTCATTCGTGCTCATTCGACCCACCAGCGAAGCGTTCCGCTGACCTCAGGTGTGCGTTTCTCATCCCTCTGTGTGCTGGAATCCTCTGACATAAACAAAACTGCTGTAAGTGTTTACTAACTACAGAACGTCCTAAACACATAATTAAAGAAAAAGTTAAAATAAGAGCTTAAGGATGTAAGGAAGGCTTTTCATTATCATTCCAGACGGCAGACTCATGTTGCTAGACTGCTGGTTCTCAATAGCTTAGGTTTTTTACACCGGACATCAAGCAGTGATCCAACTGTATACAAAAACACCAAAAGTAATCAAAAATGTCACCGATTTAGGAAAAAAATCAACTGTGTCAAAATCATATAGTTTTATGAACTCTGAATATGTTTTTATTGCCACAGTGTTGTAGAGATGATTAGAAAATATCAACCTTTTTAAATCTGTTCATTTCAGTGAATCAAAAACACTTCATTTATAAACAAGTTTTGTTTATTGTACATTTGTAGCATTTTATGTAGTGCTGTCAATTGATTAATTGCAAATTTATCGCATACAAAATAAAAGTTTAATATATGTGTTCTGTGTATATTGATTATGTATATGTAAACATATATATATATATATATGTGTGTGTGTGTTGAAAATATTTATATTTATTTACATATATTTATATAATTTATAATGTGAATACATAATATATAAACACAACATCATTTACATGCATGTGTGTTTATATATAGCCTACATAAATATACACAGCACACACACATATCACGTAAACAAAAGCATTTATTTTGTCAATTAATCATTTTGCAGGACTAATTTTATGTCAGTTTTATGGATACATTCATGCAGGCTATAGAATAACAATAAAATTAACTGAACTGAACAGAATTTACTCTTTTGAGCCAGTTATTTTAATTAATTGTTTAACAAGACTCACATATTAAAGTTTTTAGCATTTTTATAATAATTTTACTAGTTATAACGGTTTGACATTTGAAATGCAATTTAAAGGTTTCTTCATTTCATATCCATATGTTAATAATATTTATAATTATTGGTGATAATATGTAAAAAAAAAAAAAAAAAAAAAAAAAAATTATGTAATATAGCAAGTTATTTTTGCTCTCTATATACTAAGAACCTTAGCTGGGAGAGCTTTTTTTTAACAAAATGTACATTAGAACTGTAAATGTCTAAACTATTCAAAATTGAATCAAACTATATTGTAATAAAAAAAGGTAGATAAAGAAATTAGAAGTGAATTGGAATCAATTATCTGTAAAGACAAGCAGTCCTGTTTATAAATATCAGCCTGAATTCATGCATGCATTCATACAGAGTAAGGTATCCTACAGTAGGTGACCTTGAGTACACTCACTGCAAGCAATTAACAGTTTCCCAGGGTGCTCTGGGTGTGTTTTATTGGTGCACAGTCACCTCACTGAAGCACTCTCCTATGAATGGCGGCTGGAAGCACAGGGCCTCACCTACAGGAAAAGCAGCCAGGTGTAAACACGCTAGTAGTGTTTGGATTACACCACAGGAATCCAGGCTATGTGTTGACAGCGTTCCAACTCATATAGTCCAGACCCCATAAGTCACACCACAGAGAATACAGCCAGTGGCAGCACTCCTCACCACAGTATGACTTTAACTCTGAGAGGATGTGCATAAATAGGTTGAGGTCATACTGTGAGACAGCACGCGTTTAGACATGCACATTCATTTTGTCGCATACCATCCGTACAGTACACACCGTCTGCAAGCATTTCAAATCAGCCTAAAATTCAGACAGCTAAAACAAGAAAGCAGGAGGTAGACGGTGCTGTTCTAAAAAAAATCTCTGCCAAAAAATTGCATGCAAATGTATGAAGTCAGCTGGCTTGTGAAAGAATATATAACGGTTTTGGAATGGCTGTTATGATTTTCCACATTTGTAAATGTTCAATGTTTCCTATTCCTTTTTTTGCATACTTCTTGCCATTCTGAATTTATTTAACACTGTTTTTGCAATTCCTTGAAAAGTGTCAGATATGAAGTCATAAAATAAACAGATATAAGCTCAGAAAAGTTAGGAAAATAAATTCAGTTCTGAGAAAAAAAGTGTGCATTGTGGCATATAAACCTGCAAATGTGAGATAAAAAATGAAACAAAAACAGCAAGATGGTAAAAAAAAAATGTGCGATGTAAACTTTTGAAAGAGAATTTCAGAGAAATGTCATAGTTGTGTGAAATAAACTAGGAATTACATGAACTTTCTTCTCAGAATTGAATAAAAAAGGCCAGAAATGTGAAATATAAAGTCTAAAATCATTTTTTAATCCCATGGCGGTAAGAAGCTCTCATATTCTCTAGGTTTACTGCAAGAAAATATTTTGTGCTTTGTGGGACTTTTGTGTGTGTTGACTCCGAAGGCTATTTGCCCATGCAAACAAGCTTGTTTTTATGGATGTATACAAATTTCTAGAAAAAAAAAACCCACACAATACTGAATCCCACAATGCCATGCATCTTCCTATCTATTTTTAATCAGATTTTGCATAAAAAATGTCTCAGCACTTAAATGTTTGATCAAACTGTAAGTATTAACACAGAGGTCTCTGTTAGCTACACTGTAAAAGTGGACACAAGATTATCATGGTATTAAACTGGATGCGGGAAGAAAAAGAACGATGTCAAAACTACAGACCTTTTTGAAGAGCCGGATGACGTCCTCGCTGATCTGAGCCAGGCGAACGATGACATTATTAATGTAGATGTCGTTAAGTGTGGCATGATCTCGGCTTTCTCTTCGAGTCTGGTTCAAAACCAGATACCAGCAGTTTACTGAAGAGAGGAGGTGCTGTTCTTTCCTGGAAAGGCCAGAAAAAAGGATAATAATGTTAAATAGTGTCTTAAAAAACTGTTCAAAGTGTCTTCCCTACCCACTGAAATGTTTGGCTTGTTCTCAAAATAACATTTCATCTTCCCATAACTGTCAGATTATCATACAAAATACGTGAAAAGATGAAAAAAGATATTTTAAAGAATACTGGTAAACAGACAGCTGATGGTAGCCATTGACTTTCATTGCACGAAAAAAAATACTATGGAAGTCAAAGGCTACCATCAACTATTTTTCAAAATATCTTCTTTTTTTGCACAAACCTTATACAGGATTGGAACAACCTGGTAGGTAAATGATGACATATTTTTTATTATTGTGTGAACTGTCCCTTTAAGTCTCCAATACCACGTGTACCTGACAGTAAACTGATCACTTAATACCTTAACACCACTAAAAATAATGACGCCAAGACAGAAATCATCCTAACTTGAACTTAATCAGCTTTTGAGACCATAAGCTTGTGTTCTGTGTTAACCCTCCACTTAGTCCTATCTTCTTAACCAATCAACAAGCTGAAGAACGGAAATAAATAACTGACAGAGTTGAGAGTACTGAAAGTCGAGAGATAGCACGATGAGGCTTTGGATAAACGACACAAGCAGCAAAGGCAATTACTTCAGAGAGTATTTGGACTAAGGGGAGAACATCAAAGTGTGGCCTCTTGCAGGAGTTAGTGAAATGCTAATCGCTGCTAATGAGGAAGGTATATCTCCCTGCTGCATGTTGCGAACGTTATTAGCCCTGTAATCTGCCCTTAAATGAGGATAAACAGTAAACAAAGAAGCATATGTCAACCAGCACCCTAATGCTTCACAAGCTTAGCAAAAGCAAAACCTGCACAGCTTAATATATGGAGACATCTATGAGCATTCTGCAAGTTCATTTCCCCCAAAAAAGCAGTTTGGACAACCTGTCTTAAAGCAGAGATTTTTTTCTGTTCTGTGATTTTTTTCCACCAAATCTTAAATTTTAAAAATGACTAATGTAGTCGAGGTGATATAGACACATTAAATAATATTTAACAGAATTCCAGAATATTACTGAACGATCACCATTATTCATATACTATGCTATTTAAATGCATTTATTAAAAAAATATTTTTTTATTAGCATAATAAATCCAAAATATTCTCAAGGCACAAGTCCAAGAAACGTTGCAAGATTTCATTAGTATCAACCCTAGAGGTCTGTGTTGTAAGATTAAAATTTGCTGGTTTGGAAACGAACTGATCTGCTGTGCTGTACATATTCAGTGAAAAGATATGAGAATGTCATATGACTTGCAAAACACAACTGAATCAATAGCACTGTCTGTTCATGCATAGATTCTACTTAAAGATAAACTTCATATGCAGATGATATGAACTGCGTTTACAAGAATGAGGAAGAGGAAGGAGTGTAACGCAATGTGCCAGATCACACATATGCCACAGCGAGGCCCACCGAGAGACGAACAGCTCAAAGTGTGGCTGTGCAAAATGATCAAAGATTTGAAGCTGGCAATTTTAGCACTAGGCCGTAGGCTAGATCTCTACAATAGATTAGAAATCGCCTTATTTCATGCAAATGTGCAGAAAGACATTCTGCGGGCTTTTACTCTCAATTTTTTTCAATATTCAGAAAATAGATCAAAAGCACTGCTCGGACTCTACAATAAAAAAGGATCATATGACTCATAATCACATTTCTTCAATTGCTTTTTTCAATGTTCATGGTCCACGACCAAAGATCACATAAAACTCTAAATGCAATATCAAAGGCTTTGAAACAAGAGTGCAATGCTCTGAAGCTCTCAAATAATTCTGTTTTCTTTATACTATGTTTAGTTAAAATAGGTTTGGGTAGAGACGATGCATGGCCAGCTAACACTGGAGATCAAAAACTGGTTGTAAATCTGCTTTTAAAAAATAAAGTAAATACTGAAACGTTATTTTCATGATGCTACTAAAACTGTTCAAATAAGCAATTCCAAAAGATTAATGAATCAGCCTGCTCACGTTTGAATGAACAAGTCTAAATCACTCACATTCTCCAAAGTACAAGAATGATAGATAGAATAGTTAGGAATGATAATTTTATATTATAAAGCCTACAATAAACACCAACTCAAACTCAAGTCTGTGCACCTTTACAGAAATTCTGACCACATGTACAATTTCTTTCTTATGTAAAAATATGTATCTGCAGACGAAAAGCCGTTTTCAGTTTATAAATATATAGTCAGCTGTTTTAACACACAACAGCCGCCTTGGGACAACTATACACCGCGCTGTGCAGTGATTGTTTGTGACAGGAGACAGGGGCTTCTGGAATTTGGTGATATCCTTTTTGTGGGCCGCTTCAGTCCTCGGAAAGCCTCTGGCACAATAACAATATTTAAATAAAGTTCTTATCATAGCTTGGCTGTACACACTTGCCTGGGATGTTCAATAACAACTGCAAAAAACAGTATTTTAAAAGAGCATTGCAGTATTTCAGCATTTTTTTTCAATGAAGTGCATCAGAGTGGAGACACAGTATGGTTTTGTTTAATCATTTTCATTTGTAGCACGGCATTTAAACGCTTAGCAAAATAAACACAGAAGAAAGGACAACTTGAAAGTGAGCAGAAGATGACAAAATGTTTGTTTTTAGGTTAATGATTCATATGAACGAAAGCACTTGATACTAAAGATATGACTTTCATAGTTTTACATCACTCCAAGGTGCAAAATCTACTTGGTTTACAGCCGTTCCTCACACATTAATACAAAAACACACGATAAGCAACTGCGATCGAGCGCACGGCTGCCATTGATCCACAAAACAGACTGGTCCTTAGAGGTTTCCAGTAAGAACTGAGCATCATGTTGTTGTTAATCTCCACACATCGGCTCCTTGTAAACAACTCTCTCAAACCCTCTCGGACTTCACAGCTCTGCAGCCTGGTGAGTCAGAAAGGATTAAAAAAAGGAGAAATGACTGAGTGTGAATGAGTAAGTAAGTATGGTTTCTGTAGAAGTCCCATAAATCTAACCCTGCACTATCACAGTACCTTTTACACAAGTGATATGTTTGTTTAATTAATCTGTGTGAGGTGCATGCTTATATTTATATTACTGCAAATGATAATGAGCAGAAGTATAGATTTGTAACATGTACATAAAGAAAAAGGCACATGTGTTATTGTGTCTTTTCTAACCTTTAAGGCTATGAAAGAGATCTAAAGATCTCTAATCCTATGCTAAGAAGCGATAATAAGCAGTTATCCGTATTGTACTCAAAAACTCCCACGCAGAGTGTGAGTGGGGTTCAAAATCACTTCACACTTAGCTTCATTATAGCAACAAAAGCCATAAAACCCAATCATACAATCACACTCACAGCCTTCCACAATATTCATTCAAGAAAGTGTTTTCTTAATATGCTGAGCCCGATACAGTTTTATCAAAGAGCTTTTATTCCAGCGGCTTGCTCAAGCTTATCTCCTGACGGAAAAGCAGAGGAAGGAATCAAGTGCTAAATCAGGAACTATAGTGGAAACAGAAACGGACACACTCCCCAGTTCAAATGCATTTCCGCCTTTTAAGTAAGCTTCAAGAAATTGCAGTTGCACATTTTTCACTGAGCCCACCAACCACCCCCCAACTCAATCCACAAACCCGCAAAATGAGGCCACCAATGTATGATTGCTCCCAGCTGTAGCACTGGGAAAGAGAAAGAGGAGAAAATTTCATCTGAGCACTGAATGGTAGGACAAGGATTAACTGAAAAGCTCATTGCTGATGATTCTGACCTCATTAATCTTATATTATTAGCCACAGACAGGGAACCTAAACCAAAAGATCTGAACAGAATGTGTTCAACCAGCCTTGAACGTTTAATTTGGACTCAACTTTAAAGGAATAGTGAATTCATATCATCTTTTATTCTCCCTCATGTCATTCCAAACCCATATGTCTCTTCTGTCAAAAACAAGGTACATTTTTTGAAGAACATTCTGGCTGCTTTTAAATACTTTTTAGATATACTGTGTAACGAAAGTAAAAATGGAGGTTGGCAAAATCCAAAACAACAAAAAATATATGGCAAGTTCTTAATATAAAAATCGGACCGTGTCCTATGATGTAACAGCAAAAATTAAAAAAATATAATGTACACGAGTTTGGATTGCCATGCATACAAGTAAATTATTTTTCATATTTGGATGGACTAATCCTTTAATGTCTAAATCTGAGACATTCACTTTCCCAGCACACACAATCCCAAGGGCTTTGGCACGCTCTCTGAGAGGCTTGGCAGTGAGTGAATGAAGGCCTGAGGTGGAAGGCAGGTGCTGCCGTGCGAAGAGTGGAATGCAGCAGAAACGTACTGCAGGGCAGTTTGATTTCAGGCTGCTGTCCGGTAGGCTGCAGCAAATGTAGTCCGCATGCTGCCACATATACACCAGAGCAGCATGTCACCCCAAAACCTCATCACTTCCATACATCAGTCCTATACTAACAAGAGCACATCTTTAAAGGCAACTGTACATGAATAATGAATGAGTGAAGACCAATCAGTGAAATAACATCACCATTAATGGTCTGCCATCAATGTATGATGATTGTAGCGATGGTGAAAAAAGGCAAATGTATGAAATCCATGTACTTCATAACTCATAACAATCTGTTTACACTGCTCAAAAAAATATAGGGAACACTAAAATAACATATCCTAGATCTGTATGAATGAAATATTCTTATTAAATACTTTGTTCTTTACATAGTTGAATGTGCTGACAACACAATCACTCAAAAATTGGAAAAACACACTACAGGCTGATCCAACTTCGATGTAATGTCCTTAGAACAAGTCATAATGAGGCTCAGTAGTGTGTGTGGCCTCCAAGTGTCTGTATGACCTCCCTACAATGCCTGGGCCTGCTCCTGATGAGGTGGCGGATGGTCTCCTGAGGGATCTCCTCCCAGACTTGGACTAAAGCATCAGCCAACTCCTGGACAGTCTATGGTGCAACATGGCATTGGTGGATGGAGCGAGTCCCGCTGATGAGGTTATGAATTAATACTGAATGTGTAAATGCCACATCATTATGATCAGCATGCATAAAATATTTAATATAAATCACTTATGGGTTAATATGTTGTAGGGATTAACAGACAGGCTACAGTGAATCACAGTGAATCAAATTACATGAGAGCTGTGTAAAATAAATTAGCACTGATTAAATAAGCTTGTCACCTTATCAAGTGAACATACTTAACCATAAATATCAGTGACCACATTTACATGCACTTAAATTTAATATCCCGGTTTATATGCTCAGTAGACTTTGGAATACTTATATATGCATTTATGATCCTGTACAGGAAGTACTTAAGACATCTTTTCTGGATATTTATTCTATTGCTTTTAAGTAATTTAATTCAAATTAATTAATTGAATTCTTTATTGATGGCACTGCAACAGCAGCAGTATTATTTTCGTAATATTGAGATATTACTATTTTTATGCATATTTTAAATTTTATTTTTGTCCACATGTTTTTAAAAATTCACTCTTATTCAAGTTATTTTAAAACATTAACCTAAACTAAATGAAAATGAGTAATGTTGCACTGTCAACTAGGAATAATATAATACAATTTTGTTTTAGTTTACTATAATAACTAGCCTGGGCCCGCCCATACTTCCTGTGATGTCTGGCAAAGCTGCTGTTTTAGAGCATCTCTGTTCCCAAAAAAGTGGGAACCACGAGCTTCGACGAGCTTCCCCCACCCCCGGCATGAATGAGGCGGGTGTAACGCTACTGCTTTAATGAAGGTAGCTACAATTGGTTATATAATAACAGCACAAATGAGTTCAATTCAGAACAATAATTAAAATAAAGATTAATTGACATTAAAAAATTCTAATTAAAGTAGTAATATTCATTGAACACAAATTTTACTGTGTCAGAAATAGACCTATTTGATAATGAAAATGTCATTTTCCACCCTTTAGGTCAGTTTATTGTGCTAAGTCTTAAGCAAAATAAAAAACTGAAACATTAACTTTGTGAACGCATGCAAACATCACAAGCTGGATACAGCCAATGCATGCCTTTCCAATTCTTAACATTAAAAATCTGTGTGGGCAATGGCTTTTTAGGCACTTCAACCTAGCAAAACAACCTGGTCACAGTTTAAATTACTTTCCTTAAGCCAAGCCACCTTGCAAAATACACGCAGAAGCCTTGACCCTCATTCATGTATACCTTAGAAGTAATCTATGGCTGCTTTAATGCACAGAGACAGAGCTGAACTGCCGAGCAGATTGGATTAGTATTCAGGTACTGTGTGTTGCAAGTCTCAGCACCAATACGCATCAAATGAAACTGCAATAACAACACATGCAGGCTAGGGAACGAGGCAAGATAAGAACAGGAAATAGGGTGAAAATAAAGCTAAACGCGTGCAAACACACACAAGCACACAGACTTTGTGTTTTGACTGGTAAAGCTCAGCGTGGATGACAAGTCTGCTTTGTGGAGATTTATTGACTTGAGACACACAAACACATAAATGGCCATATTGTAGACACCTTCTTATCTCCTCTAGACATGTCATGGTCTGTCTAGAACTATATAAGTTATAGATTAAGTTTTTTTTCTGCAGGGATGATTTTTACTTTTAGAAATAAAGTGATAAGTAGGTGTAGATTAAATAAAATAACATGTTTAATCTTGCAAAACCTGTCAAATTACTTTATGCATAAAGTGAACAATAAAATTTACTGAATGATATATTGTAGCTGCATTTGGTTTACTAAAAGTGCATGAGCCCATCTCTCCACTGAAAAAAATTAAGTTTGTGGTTTAGGTATGCAATTGTTTGTGTGTGCATTTGTGTGTGCTTGTTTCTTAGCATGAGTCAGCTGATCTTGCTGTGAGACTTGCATCAGCAAACTGGAACTCAAACGCTGACAAAATATCAGAGAAAAGAGGAAAGGAAAAAAAATGAAGTACAAAAACAGAAACAACTACACAGAATGACAAGGCCAGACGCAGGGCCAGGAGAGCAGCAGCCATTGGCGCTGCCATTCCTCATTGTTGTCTGCAGTAATGTAGTCAATGGTGCAGTGAGACTGGCCCCAGGAGCAAGCAGCAGACGGCCCTCCTCCACCAGCTGCTATTAATTAAACCCCGCCAATCCTGCTGCAATACACTCGCAAAACAAACCTACCAACAGTACAGCTCCTATATATCAAAGTAAAGTCAAAGACCAAACCTCTAAAAGAGGTTTTTACCTTTTAATATTCACAGATTCACTTTTGTCTCGTTCCCTGAAAAAGATGAGATCTTTCTCAAGCTGTCAGAATGCATTTCTGTAGCATTGGTAAGAGTCTTTATTTTTCACAGCCCACTATGACCAATTGAGGTCTTGTTAGCAGAAGTTACTGCAGATACAGAATCCAATGTTGGCTTGATGCCACGTGAGCCAATAATCACCCACTGATCTCTTGCACGCAATAGAAAATAGTAGCTGCATACTGCATTTCTGAAACATTTTTACAACATATATATACCATGGCTTTTTTAAGCTAAATTAGTTACTATTGCCATTATGGTCAACTGAATCAACGTATGCATTATATAAAATGCTGTTCAGCATTGTACATGAAACACGAAAGAAGATATTTTTTTATTTATATGTTTTTTGTCCAGATAAATTACTAGATACCACTGACATTTTGCAATATTAATTTGTGTTGCGTTTAAGATTTATTGGTTTCAAATAACAAAAGCATAAGCAAATCATACAACTGAATGTTTTGGATGAACTATCCCTTTAAATTTGAAGAGCAAAAGGTTTGTCTGATAAGGAGAGTTTCTCAGGTAGTCGGGTTAGCAAAAGGTCAGTTAGTCTAGAAATTGGAGGAATTAACTGGCTATCCTGCAGTAGCATGAAGCAAAAGTTAGTTTTCTTTTCAGGGAACACTTAATTCAAAAGGCTATTTAATTTAAACGAACAGCCAAAGATAACATCCTAATGCGTTAAACGCTATGGGCAGTTAACAACTTAAAACTTGTGGAAAGTAGGGAACGAGGAGCAACCCTTGTCTGAAGGATGATTATATCCAGCAGCAGGAGAGAAAATTCAAATTCAACAGCAGCTATTTCTGCTCTGGTACAAGGAGCCGTGAGACAAATGGTGAAATTTCAGAGGAAATAAGAGGAGACACAATCTGGCAAGTACAATTAAAGAAACAGTTCACAAAAAACTCAAGAGTTCTGTCATCATGTACATACAATCATAATGTTTGAATGCACCAAATGAGCATTTCTTTGTAGAAATGTATGTAGCTATTTTTTATACAATAATAGTTCATGGCTGACCACAACTTTCAAGCAAAAAAAGGAATAAAATTCTTTATATAAGTATCTATAGTCTATAGAAGTCTATACTACTTGTCTGCTATATTCTCAAGCCATACATTATATTTACGTTAGAAACAGGTACATTTGTACTGATAACATATGTAGTGTTTTTTGGCAAGAGCTACTAAAAAACAGGTATTTTTGTGCTCTCTAAGGGGAAAAACACAGAAAATAATAAGTGAAAGACTGAAATTGTATTTTTTGGGTGAACTATTCACACTTGCACATATCACAAGCCTCACCTCGGGCCGCGAATCTTTGATGAAAACCTTTCAGCCAGTTTTTCCAGACTGCGAGAATACTCCAGTTGAATCTCGGCTTTGCGCCGAAAAAACTCCTGCAGGTCCTGCAACAGCTGGATCCGAGCCTCTGATTGCTGCTCCAGGCACTTGAACTGCTCCACCAACTGATTACGGATCTCTGAGCAACAAAGTACACATAAACACATTAGATTGACTCAGCACAATTCTGGACAAATACATATACAAAGCTAGTTAGGTGCAGATGTACTTTCCCTTCACAAACAGGCCGAATCCATGATTTAATCCATACAGCTACTGACTAAAGAATTTCCATGAGTTTTCCAGTCATTTGTGACTACTGGTTACAAATTATGGAAGCGCTTTTGTATTCTTTACACACATGGAACAATCATTTAAGTTGCTCAGCGTGCTTGTCCCGAATATATTCCATCATCCATCCAATTTAGATAGGAAGGAAAACAATCTACCACGTAATAGGAAATCTGTGCGCAAACTGGTAAAGGGAAATGGAGAAGTATATGTAGCACATCAAGTCAGACCTGTGCTTTGTCCTTTAATAAAAAATGGATGAGACTGAAATCCACACTTGTTTTGTCATGATCTAAGCTTTAGACTACAAGTTTACAGAAGTTCCTTACCTAACAAGAATGTGTGACGATGGTAAGAATTTTGAAGATGTCACCCAACAAATGAGCTGTCATATATATAAAACATTCTTTATGTATAGCCAATGTATTTACATATTCATAGTCAACTGTGCACCGATAGATGACATTTACAAAGGAGTTACCTAAACTGCTCAAAGTAATTAATCCAAAAGTTTCTCAAATGAGAATTAATAAAAAGGTTACAGTCACCTTCTTTATATACAGTAGTACACCCTTTCTGTATAAGAGTAACTAATATTTAAGAACAAAGCCTGTTCACAAGAAAGCCCAGTTAATTGTAAAAAAAGGCCTCAAACAGAGTGTGTTGTTGAACTGACTAGTTGTTCCCTCAGTGCTGAGAGGAAAAAAATCAAGAATTATACTAACACAACAGCAAAGAACAAGCAGCCAGTTTGAACAGTGCTGAAGTGAAGCTTCTTTCATGTGTCATTTCAAAGAGTCCTGTACTGCTTCAAAGACTTGCTTTGAGGGAATATTTCATTTTTTGAATCCCCGGCGCTAAGGTTAACAGAACAATTAGACAACAATACAGTAGCTTGATGAAGCAAATGAAGCCTAACACGAAGAAAGCTTGAAATCAAACACAACGTTAAGGTTGACAGCTTTACTGGAAATTAAATAAATCCACTGCAATATTGACTGACTTCAGTAAAGCTGCTCAGGTCGAAAACTGTGATCTGCTGCTACCACAAAGCAACACATCAGCGCTAACCCAGTCAAGTTGTCAAAGTGCTTTTTCACATATACAACAACACCTCGGAGCTACAAGAGAAGAATTAGCCATTACGTTTAACGGCAAAGGCTGTCATGGTGTTGAAATGGAAGGGTCGTTTTCCTGAGATGTTGTGCTCTGATGGTGAGCCACAGTGGAGCATTACAATCTTTGGTTAACCACCGAACCTGGATCTTCCTTTACAAGTGAGACTACCGCCTGCTGGCACTATTTATGGCAAAACCCATGTGAGCCCTATATAGAGGTAGCTTACATACTGAAGAAAAAAAAAAACTATAACGTGTTGATGCAATTCTCACAGGTTGCTTGAAAACGTAAGCTTTTCCTGTTTTTTTTCATTCTTTCTCGCTGCTTTTTCACAGTTTTTCTCAGTGTGCATTTGTGTGACAAAACAAGAGAGCCTTGAGGAACGCCCCAGAAACATCTGACACCGTTTCGCATGAATGGCAGGCAGAACTTTTTTGAAAATACTCTCGTAAAAGGAGCGGGTTTAAAAACCTGCAGCAGTGCGAGAGCTGAAAAATAGGTCATGTTGTAAGCGAGCTTCTCGCGGAGACCCTGAGCAATCACAGAATTATTCACAAGAAAGAGGATTCCAAGGGTGCTGCGGCTTCACTTGATGTCTGAAGCCCAAAGCTGCTCTCGGAGGCGGAATGCTGTGAATTTTGGCCTGATGTGCCTTCAGCCCCTGTATAACTCTGTAAACCGACTACTTTAGAAGCACTGAATTACTTAACAGAAGGATTTCTCTGGAATACCCTCATCTGATGAGACCGAATTCTTGCAACCTCTTGCTTGTCGCTGAACTCAGCAAATAACTAAACGACTGTGTCACACGATGGTCAACACACCACTGAATTATGCTTTCAAATCAAACACATGCTTTAAGGCCATCTGATTTCAATGAAAATAAAGAGCCTGTCTCTCGTATTAGCAAAGGCGTGATGACTGAGCCATCTGAATAAATAGAGATGATGGATCCCTATTATAGAGCATTTGAAAAGTAGGGTCAAGAGCCAAAAATACACAAAAGATCATCTAATTATACAGGCAACTAGCTTAACCTTTAATTTAAAGGTTTTCTAACAGATACTATCTATCAAGATACTATCAATTATCTCATACTATAATTATCAATTATCTTATATACTGTGCGTCATTTGCTTCCCCTCCCCCTAAACCATTGCCATCTGAGCCTTGGGTCAGTTTGTCTATATGGAGGAACTTGTATTATAGAGATTTCTGAAATGTTCTTTGTAATTAAATCTCGTAAGACGAGTCCTCAGTAGGTGTTGGTCTAGAACTGTGGTTCTCAAATTGTGGTCTCCAGAAACCCTGGTGGTCTGTCCAAATCTCACCGAGACTGCATTTATTTGATCAAAAACACTTTAATACCTTTTACGATGTTATTTATTTCTGTGCTGGCAAAGCTGAATTTTCTTTACTTTCACTACTGATCAATCCTTGCTAAATAAAAAATCTTTGGCCAGAAACTTTTGAACAGTAGAGTTGGAAAAAAGCACAAAAACTTGGCTGAGTAATCAACTCTGTAATTTGTAATAAGGCTTTTTAATTGGTTCATTTCAATAATCTAACTCTGTACTTACTCTCAGCAATCTCATTTCAATGAAATAAGAACAAAACAGCAGTCTGGAAAAATTAGGGATGATTTGTGCACCACTTAAAACTGCAGCTAATTTGTTCTGAAGTAATCTGTATTTTCTCCCAGATTTGATGAGTCATTTGATCCAGAATCTTTCAGAAAGCTTCCTAGATTACTGTAGAATTTGAACACCCACCATTCACAGTTCATTCAGTCTGTTCGTTTATTAAATATCACGGCTAATTTGATCATGCTTTCAGCTGCCATCAAGACAAGGCAGTTCCCTGAGCTCTGTTTAAATCCATTCAACAGTTTTTCTCCAAAAATCAGCCGAGAAAATGTTAAAAAGGTATGTAGAATCCATCTGGGAAGAATCAAACTGTTTAGTCCCTCAGTCGTCTGAATAGCACAACAAGATTTGTGAAAGTTTCTGAAGAAAATGTGAGTAGTGTTTCCTCATGCATAAGCAAGAGTCCCACATTTGATTGTTTAGCACATTGCAACACAGTTTCTAGGTTGCTCTAGCAAGCCACTTAAAAGATCAACTCAAACGATTCCATCCACAATAATATCATATCCTGCTCCCTAGATCAATAATGTTTTCCCCATTTTAAAGTCTTGCTCAGAAAGCACCAGCAAAATCTTAAAACACCAAGTTTTGTTGCGCTTATGAGAAACTTTTTCAAATTACAGCATCATCTAACAAAACCCTCAAAGTCTCAACAAGCTAAACTCTTCCACGCACCATTAATTGCCCAAGAGTTCATTGAATTCACTTCTTTACAGTGGTGAATTGGAGACTCAAGCCTTTTTCAAGCAAAATAAATCAATACCAAATGGTTCCACCAAGTAATAAGCACTTAGAGTTTTACTGCAACACAATACCAGTGACGCGGACTTTATATGACACTGAAAGCTCTCCGTTCTCTAGTCTTTGCATGTACAATGCACTTATATTCCCAGACAAGCCGGTCTTTGAGTCTCTGCCGCCTTCTAACCCTCGCTGTCTCCAAATCATTCCACTAGTGGATTTGTGTATTATTAGATTCGATTAAAGAGTTTCTATCTTTTTATCGTGAGTGCTACTCATCCATAGATCTCTCAGTCTCTCGCTCATTACACACATTAATAATCCTCTTCAGATACACAGTGACTCAGATGCTGTTGTGTCAGTGAGACACTCTCTCTGCTGGAAAAGGGCAAGCACTAGCCTTGGACAAAGAGAAGAGTGAAATGTAGTCACAGGAAATATTTCAGATGATAGAAAAGGGTGTTGTTTACCGATTGTCTGTCTTCTAAAAAAAAGCATATAATGGCATGATTCATTGGTATACTTATAAAACATTAAAAAGATAGTTTTCCCCAAAACTTGTATAAGTTCCTGTTTTCATGATGAACACAAAAAAAGACATTTTGAAAAATGTTGGTAACCAAGAAGTGGCTTTTTTTCAATACCATGATAGTCAATTGCTACAAGCTATTTTTTTTACCAACATTCTTTAAAAATTTCTTCTTTCTTTTCTATGGTCTTCAAAACTTTCAGAGTATACTCAATCACAGATGAGCACAGATAATAAATATCTGTACTAAATTTAATAACTTTCTTCTTTTGAAACAACTTTCTTTTTTACCCTGACATCACTTTATGCTTTATGATTATGCTAACAAACATTTCAGAACTGTTCTCCATCCAATCAATTCCCAAAGTATAAAATAAAGCTCCATTCTATCTTTTTGTTTCACTTGAAAATATATCACATTATTAAAGTAAAATAAATTGCTACGCGTCTAAACATAATGTCTGATTTTCAATGCTTTTTTAATGAGAAATTTTGTGTTGCCAATCTTGAATATCCCATCATTGCATTACCACAGTGTTTCCCAGACTCACATCATCATTTTGGTCTTAAATGTTATAAAGTCATCTATAAGGTTCAAGAACACCTGACTCATAACCCGAGGGTACAGCCCATTTAAATAATTCATTTAAGGCAAAGACACCTTGGCATATTATTCAGCAATTTTCCACCAATGCATTATACATTGTAGCAAACAGTAGCTCAATCAGCATCTTTTCCAATCACTACTCAATGCTTACCAATGTCCAAACACAGAATGAGAGTTAAGCAGGAGTCATTTTTTAACAATGATTAAATCTTTGACTTGTTTCTCTTTCCTTTTCCTGTTTCTTTCTCCACCTCTCAGCACCCTTTTTCTCCAGCCATCTGTACAGCAAGTCCACTGCAGCAGTTTTGCAGAATTCACACTGAAGGTTACATAACACACACCGCAGGCAATTAACTTCAAACTGAATCTGATAAAGCGCCCCATCGGTTCTATTAAGGCCCTATTCATTAATGACAGCAAACCTGACCTTATGAGCCCATTAGTTAACTTATTAACCCAATATAAGAAAAGGCTAGAACAGATGTATGGTGCAAGATATGGATCTTTCTTGTGGAAAAGTTCCAGCACTCTAGAGAACAGAACTATGGGTGACATTTGAGCTTTAAACCATCGTGGACTTCCCAGTCCATCATCAGCCTCTTAGAGTCACTTTAAAAGGCCACAGATTTATGTGTATATGTTTATAATGGACTGATATACATTATATTCGCCTGCCATGATGGCATTTATATGATGCCATTTGCCCCATAATGCCTTGGATCATTTATGTGGCATCATTCTTCAAAGCAAACAACCTTTGATGGGTGGTTATATTAGGGCAGACAGCTAGATCATAACTATCGTGACATAGAGTACAGAATCAGAAACACAAGGACAATGCAAAAAAAAAAGCTAATGTGAAAGCTAATATGCTTTTTATGTTCACCATCATAATCAGAGCATCTACAGTACCTTTGAACTGAACTGTTTTCTACATGAACAGATTTTTAAAATGACATTTTGTGACGTCAAAGCTGGATTTTCAGCATCATTACTCCAGTCTTGAGGGTCAAATGAGAATCAGAAACTATACTGATTTGGTGCACATGGAAATTTTCTTATATCATTAATCTTAAAGGGTTCATAAGTATTGAGATTGAGGTGTTTTGCTGTTGAATGTATTAATGATCATAGCAGTAGTCATTTACCCCGGACATCAGAGTGACTGAAGACACGGAGGATTAATGTTATGTTTGGTTCTGAAGGGAAACTCGACCTTGATCAACCGAAATTTGTTTATGTTTGCGCGAATCATTCATGATCCAGCCTCACCTACAGAAGCAGTGAGTATAATGTCTTTTAATTAATCTTTGCAAATCGCCTTTCCTAATAATGTGCTGATTAGCAAGTCTCACTATGAATATGGCAAAAAAAGATCCTCTGAGAGCGCTTTGGGAAAGAGGGGCGGAGTCAAATTTAAAGGGAAGTACACAGAACAGAGTGATTTCTAAAGGGCTGTTTTTGACACATTTTACACTATCTTTGAGAAATTTTGACGTTTTTTAACGTTCCATTAAGATGCTAAAGAATCATATTAGCTTGGGGAAAATTGCTTTTGTATGACCCCTTTAAAAACAGCTATGCTGCTTGATATTTTTGTGGAAACCATAATAAATTCTTTGATTATAAGATTCCTTCTTGAATTCAAAGTTCAAAAGATCAGCACCAATTTGGATTTGAAATCTTTTATAAATGATTTTACTGTCATTATTGATCAAGGTAATGAATATTTATTAATTTCTGTAGATATTACTGACACCAAACGTTTAAATGGTATGTGTCTAGAGAATGTTGAATATATTAAGGACGTACAGACAGACATTAAAATTGCGCCTGATATCAATAAACCAATAATATTTTCCAGAACTGATAAATGGCTTAAAATGCAATTCTATGCTATTTTGTCTAAATAAATAAGATATAGTAATAATAATAAAATCCCTTAACACAGGTAAAATCAGGCATTGCAACATAAAAAAACATAATTCCTTCTCACTTCTTAACTATTAACTATGACTTTTGCTTCAGCAAACTCCTAATTTGCTGCTTATTAATAGTTAGTAAGATTGTTATTAAGTTTAGGTTTAATTAAGGAATCTAAAATATGCAGAACAAGGCATTAATATGTACTCTGTAAGTAACAATAAACAGCCAATATGCTACTAATATGCATGCTAATAACCAAGTTAACACTGAGAATTAGTCCTTACACTAAAGTGTTACGAAAGATTATATTTAGCAGTAATATTAAATAGTGACATACATGCATTCTCATGCATTCTTTAGATTCCCTGTCCTGTCAGAACATGAACGTGTGCAGTTGTCTTCCTAACTCCAGAAGAAAAGTCTATTAAACATCTGCACTCCACGGCTGATGCAGAGAGCCTGGGACATCAATTAACTGAAATTGGGTACATGAGACAATACTGCAGCAATATCGCAGTCCAGGAAGAGGGTAATGTAATTCTGTCCTTTTTATCCAAGCAGACAAGTCCAAAACACACACTAAATACATGAACACACATACACACACACATACACACACACATGCACACACACAAACACACCAGCTTCCCATCTATTTAACGCATTGATTTCTCCTCCCTAGCTGAAGTATCACCATCAGCATCCTGTGTCTATGTTATATGATCTGGCTTCTTTAGAGAACTCGAGACATGTCCCTTTTAGAGCTGGGCCTTCAATCACAGCTGTCTCCATGCCAGTCCCCCTCACAGAGAAAAATGACTGTACACTGTCTCTACGGCAACGCACCGGGTATTCTCCCTGGAAAAGGTCTGAGGAGAGATGGAGGGCGCTGAGATGTTGACACATGCACATTTACACAAGGCAACATGACAAGACAATCATCTGACCTCTTTTGTTCCTGGCTACCTCTTGTGTGGCATCAAATTTTAGCCTTTTTTCCCTCTGGCTGTGCAAAATGTCAAAAATGCAGCGCTCATTTGCAATTATGTCAGTTGCTGCTTAAGAGCATCTGGGTAAAGACAAAGAACATGAACCTTTTATGCTGGCTATAATGCAACCAATTGCATTATAGCTTTAATAACCAGGTATGGTGTTTGCCTAAATTATTTTATAGCATGAAAACAGTAAACCAAAACAGGTTTAGGACTGAATGCATATGTAGCATGACATATGCTGCTAACAAGCAGTCAAGCACAGTGGGGCAATTTCACCACAATGGAATGATTCAGGATACGATTAATATGTGCTTCAGAATGCAGACTACCTCAAAGATTCCAGAAAGCTGCAATGTAAAAATAGCTTCTTAGCTGCATCAGCCTGGCTTTATATTATCAACATGCCTGCAAACAGGAACGGAGAGGTCGATTCACAAATTGCCTCACAAAAGGAGCTTGACAAAAAAAAATTCTGCAATGAACTTTAACTTAAACTAAAATGCGCTGCCATGTTGGTCGATAGATACATTTAAAAACTAAAGCAGTCAAGTCCAAAATGCTACTGAGAAGAAAGAGGAAAGCTGTAATTAAAATAAGCATCAGCAACGCTGGGCATCAGCTACTTTAAGTGCTATGATGTGCAACTCTGCTTTAGTTGACATTAACAAGCTTTAATTAATGATGCAAACGTGCTGCTTGTCATTCATCACACAACATATTTTACATAGGCCTTAAAAATGTCATACTTCTATGGAAAGATTTTGGGCTTGACAGCATGAATTGCCTTTCTCTTCAACGGAAATGCAGACTGGACATTCTGCTAAACGTCCTCATTTTGTTTGAATCCCATGTGATCATATTTTTCTCCTTTATACACTAATGGTAATAAGTACGTTTAGATATTTGGGGTTATTTTTCCTGTGAACTCAGCATTAAACACACTGAAATATATATATATATATTTTTTTTTTTTTTTTTCATTTTTTAATTATGCCCACTATCAATGTACACTTGATGAAATGAGCTCTACTGTGTAAATTGCCAATTAACCTTCTGGCATAATTTTTTACTGTTGCCTTGACTATTTTTTTTGCAGTATCAAAGCTTTTATTCAACGAAAACCTAAAAGTGAAAGTATAGTGAGTTGTCATACAATACAAAAAAAATAGTCAGAGGCTTTAGATAAGCTTTGCTTTAAGAACTTTCTTCAAGGTCACCTGCCTGTAATGATAGGTCTTCTCTTAAACGGATTTCAACTGGAAGTTATAGATGGCCTTGAAGAAAACAGACTAATCCCTGCAATTGACTTACTTCATTTTGAAGATCATCCAGACTGCAGTAAGTCAATAGTGTCGATAGTCTCAGTAGGTGTCTGAATAGTCATGGTAAGCATCTTAAATGTTTCTTAACACAGGAAAACGAACTAAACATAAGTAAAAGGCCCAAAGGTGTTAAATCCAGTGCCACATGCACTTTTACAAGCTGTTTGGACTGAAATGTGTGTTGGGAGTGTGTGTACACAACCACCCTACAATGATAAAGATCCAGCAGTAGTTGCCCCTTCTGAAATCAAGCCATTCTCAAATGCATGTCAGTGAGGTTGTCACACCGACAGAGGCCACTCCCACAATAGTTGATTGACAGCAGCATGTCACACAGACAGTAAGCCGTCATCAGACCGAGACACAGAGACAAGAGGTGTTTTGTTGTTGAATGTATTAATGAACATAGCAGTAGTCATTTACCCCGGACATCTGAGAGACTGAAGACACGGAGGATTAACTTTACGTTTGGTTCTAAAGGGAAACGAGCCCTTGATCAAACGAAATGCATTTATGTTTGCGCGAATCATTCATGATCCAGCCTCACCTACAGAAGCAGTGGGTATTATGTCTTTTAATTAATCTTTGCATATCACCTTTCCTAATAATGTGCTGATTAGCAAGTTTCACTATGAATATGGCTAAAAAAGATCCTCTGAGAGTGCCTCGGAAAAGAGAGGCGGAGTCAGCGGAGCTCGTGAAGATTTAAAGGGGAAGTACACAGAACTGAGTGATTTCTAAAGAGCTGTTTTTGACAGGGTAAAATTAGCGTTTTTAAACTATCTTTGAGAATTTTTAAAACAAACTATATTACAAAGTTTGCGTTAAAGGAACCGTATGTAAGAAATGGCCAAAACCGGTACTGGTTTAGAGATTGACTAGAGATTGCCAGATAAGCTGTAGGATCCAGGAATGACGAGTCATCGTTTTAATATCCCAAACAGTTTATTACATTTTCAATTCGATGACCTGCCTCCTCCATATGCGCTAACGTTACTATGCAGAAACATGCACATCTTTGTTCGACTGTAGTGAATATTTGAAATGCCCATTTATAAATACAAGTAAATTATGAATCTTACCTGTCCAGGAGAAAATTATAGATGGAGGGTAGCGCTTCAGGCCAAAACAAAACATAACAACATAAACATCAGTTGAGGGCTTCAACTGCGCTTTTTAAATGAGAATATCCAGGCTGTACTACTGCTGTCAGTGATATAAGTACTTGAAATTAACATGTTTTCTTAATGCCTGTTCAACATAACAGAGACATTTTATGATTATTATAATACATTTCTTACATATGGTTCCTTTAAGACTCTAAAGAATCATATTAGCTTGTGGAAAATTGGCTTGAGTCCTGAAAATTTGTATGACTCCTTTAAACACACCCCATAGCAGTAACCATAAGAAAAAAGAAACAATTTCAAAGACAATTTAAACAATTATTTGTTATCTGAGTTGCATTCTACCTTTAGGCTGTTTAGAGCATATCAGTGACCATTTGGAACAATGTTTTCCAGTGAACAGAGTGATATAAAGGGGGTACTGAGCACCAGCCATTGCTGAGGTTTTAAAACACCACCCGGCGCCAAGGACCCCTGCCAAAAAACAAACCACCTGCTCTACAGATCACAGAGGAGGAAACTCATGGAAAATGACAAAAGGAAAAACAAAAAGGACCTAGAAAGAAAGCTCAGATCACATGACCAACATATATTACCACGATCAGTGGTTTAAAGAAGAAGTGAAGGAAGTAAATGAAAAAAACAACTTGCACTTGATTTCATGAGACTTGAGCTTTATCAATGCAATTATGAAAAGAAGGCCTGAATATGGTCATGCTAGACTCAGACTCAGACAGCACACCCACAGACCACCCACAGTCTGTTCTCAACCATCTGATGCATACTGAACACAAAAATGGCAAAAACTGTCTGAAAATTTGCTTCATTTTGGATTGCTTTATGTAATTTTTTGGAGTTAAATTTGTTTACAAGGTTAACACAATGTGCAAATCTTTGAAGGATACTAAGATTTGTTGGCACTAGGAAGGACAGTAAATTTCCACAACTAGATCTACATAATTGCACACTGTATCTCCTAAGTTGCATTTTTAAATTAGTACTTTTGATAGCAAAGTCAACATAAATGTCATTTTTTTCTTAAGCCTGGTTGTGAAAAGTCATTGTTGTGCAGTTATTTCAACTACAATTTTCCTCCTTCGATACCACGTCTATTACTGTATTTAGATAAACCATGAAAGTTACCAAAACAAAAACAAACCCTGGTTTTTCACTTTATATGTACAGTTTTTTTTTAAAAAAAGACCATATATCAAAAGTCCAAACTCCTGAAACTACACATACCATACAGAAACATTTTTAACAGTTAAGAAGCAAGTTTCAAACTGAATGTAGTACCTTCTATACAGTGTTATTCAGTATTTGATTTCAAATGTAGTGACTGAGACGTGCAAAATAAAACCACTACTGATAATGTCCAGCCCTAGGGTGTATTTGGATGCACTGGACTGTTCTGTCCTGCTTCTGAAAGCTGGCAGACCCTCACTGCCAAACCCTGACCCATTACATAACACACTCCCTGTACAGACACTCTGATTATGACAAGACTGAAAAGGAGAGAGGACAAGCAGGAAACAGTCCTCATCCACCCTCCCCATCCTTCCCTGCGTGAGGGGAAAGACTAAAAAGTCCAATTCTGCAGCTCCAGCTAGTTCTCCACTTTGAGCCTCTCTATTTAAATGCAAATAAAGCTGTGTGGCAGCTGAACAGCTTGGACAGAGGTGAGGTACACAGCCCCCTGGTCCCTCTGGGGCCCTTAACCCGGCACTTATCCGCTGGGTGTTAAAACTATTCATTCGTAAGCAACCAGCTGATCAGAAAATAAGGGTCTCAGACAATTTCTAAAAACAAATAAGGAAAAGTAGTCAACCGTAATGTGCCCATCTCATTTAATCCATATCAAGAAGTTGGATTAGCTATAATTATATACATTAACAAAATGTATACTTAAGGTCCACGAAATATTAAATTTTTGATCACCTATTTCATCTTCGCTAGGTCATTTTAATTGCTCCTGCAGTGTGACTAATGAGGTTTGAAGTACAAATACCTGAAAGTCCCTCAATTCAAATGTCATAAAAACTGTGATGAATATTAATTGTAAAAGAAAAATTGCAGGACATATCAACTTCGCAAAACTACCCATATCAGTTGGTACAGAAATATTCAGACGCCCTTAAATTTTTCTCTCTTTGTTATATTGCAGCCATTTGCTAAAATCATTTTAGTCAAGTTAATGTTTTTCTCTTATTAATGTACACACAGCTCCCCATACTGACAGAAAAACACAGAATTGTTGACATTTTTGCAGATTTATTAAAAAAGAAAAACTGAAATATAACATGGTCCTAAGTATTCAGATCCTTTGCTGTGACACTCATATATTTAACTCAGGTGCTGTCCATTTCTTCTGATCATCCTTGAGATAGTTCTAGACCTTCATTTGAGCCCAGCTGTGTTTGATTATGCTGATTGGACTTGATTAGGAAAGCCACACACCTGTCTATACAAGACAGCTCTTACAGCTCACAATGCATGTGAGAGCAAATGAGAATCATGAGGTCAAAGGAACTGCCTGAAGACAGAATTATGACAAGAACTTTTTGGCCTTATGTGTGGAGAAAACCAGGCGCTGCTCATCACCTGTCCAATACAGTCCCAACAGTAGAGCATGCTGGTGGTGTTTTTCAGCTGCAGGGACAGGACGACTGGTTGCAATCGAGGGAAAGATGAATGCTGCCAAGTACAGGGAAATCCTGGATGAAAACCTTCTCCAGAGTGCTTAGGACCTCAGACTGTGCCGAAGGTTTACCTTCCAACAAGACAATGACCCTAAGCACACAGCTAAAATAATGAAGGAGTGGCTTTACAACAACTGACTGTTCTTGAATGGCCCAGCCAGAGTCCTGACTTAAACCCAATTGAGCATCTCTGGAGAGACCTAAAAATGTTTGTAAAAAACGTTTACCATCCAACCTGACAGAACTGGAGAGGATCTGCAAGGAGGAATGGCAGAGGATCCACAAATCCAGGTTTGTAAAACTTGTTGCTTCTTTCTCAAAAAGACTCAAAAGTATATATTATATAGTAAATACTTAGGACAATGTGATATTTCAGTTTTTCTTTTATAAATTTTATAAACTTTTATAAACTTTATAATAAATTTTTCTTTAATAAATCTGCAAAAATTTGTTTTTCTGTCAATATGGGGTGCTGTGTGTACATTAATGAAGAAAAAATGAACTTAAATGATTTTAGCAAATGGCTGCAATACAGTATAACAAAGAGTGAAAAATGTAAGGGCGTCGGAATACTTTCCAAACCTACTGTATAATAAGAATACAATTAAATATATAGGCCTATATTTTTATCAGGTAACCTAAAAAAAAGTTTCTATCATTTATTATATTATTATTAAATATACAAATATTATTTTTAAAATAGATAAGAAATATCATATATAATATAATTATAGTAGTAGCTATTTGTAAAATAAGAAAAATTGTATATTATATTATGAAGGAGCCTATATGTAACTAAATTAGATTACAAAATGAAAGTCATTTTCAAAAATAAATAAATAAATGAATACATGGTTAGTGTTGTTTGTTTGTTTTTTGTCCAGTGGACATCCTTGCACACGGCTTTGATTGAATATTAGTTGCTATGGCAATAGTCAATTTCTGCATGCACTGAGAGTGAATGGGAAGGGCATCCTATGAATCACATAACTGTGTGGCACTAAGCAGCCCTGCACAAACTATTGAGTGGTGTGTTCGTCTGTGAGTGTGTTTGTGTGTGGTAGGACCATGAATCACTGCCGGCCACTCGGCCTGGGCCACATTAACCTGTCATTTACATTCCTGCTGTGTGATGTATGGTCAAATAGGGTCTACAACTAAGCTCTGGAGCAGGTAGACCAATTTACAAGCCACATATGGTGAAAAGAATTTAAAACAAAAGGGAAAGAAAAAACTCAGGCACAGATGTTTCTCAGTTGTGTTACAAAAGCAAGATTAGGTGTACTAGTTTATTGTCTCAGGTTACGTATGTAACCCTAGTTCCTCGAAGCAACGAGGCACAGTGTCAAACAAGACACTAACGGGAATGCCTCCAGCTTGATGGCTCTGAATAATATGTGTAATCAGTGCAAAGGATGAGTGAGACGTCACAGGCGGATGATTAGCCAGGAAGCATAAAAGCATGTGGAATGCGGCCGGCTTCAGCTTTAATGTCATGAAGCCAGCGCAGGCAGGAATGTCAGAAGTGTGGTGACAAGACGCTGCGTTTCATTCCTTCGAGGAACTACGGTTACATTTGTAACCTGAGAAGTCCCTGCCTACTGTGTGTGCATACTCAGTGACGAGAGCACAGCAGCACCAGGCATGGCTCGCAAGTCCCATACGTAGAACCAAACGAAAGCCCCACAGATGTCCTCCAAGGAGACCCCTGACAGCAGGGCCCTGGAGGGCACGACACCTCGGGTTGAGTGTGCTCTGACTCCAAGCCTTGGCGGGAGACCAGAGAATTCATAAGCAGTGATAATGGCATCCACTATCCACCTACTCAAGGTCTGCTTGGTCGCTGGACACGTACAACCAGGGGGTCTCTACCAACTGAGTGTCCACCGAGAGAGGCATGGTAGGCTGATATCGCCGCCACGTTAACCTTGGGAGTGGGTGACCCCGGTGGAGAATCTAGCCTGCAGGAACTCCAGCACTGTACCACTGGGCAGTTAACTGGATCCTGCTGTCATTCTCTACACCAAGAAGTGGAAAGTTTCCATACAGGCATACAGCTGACTCGTGGATGGAGCTCTGGATTGCAGGATGTTCTCGACAACCTCGGTTGAGAGACTGGAGGCTATGAGTTGTGCCCCCACAACTCCTGTGAGAGGAGGTCCGTCCTGACTGGAATCTCCCAGGGTTGAGAGTGCGAGACCAAAGGGAAGAACCTGATATTGGTACGCTTTGCCCCCAAAAGCGAACCTCAGAAGCTTCCTGTGAGAAGGATGGATTGACACGTGAATGTATGCGTCTTTTAGATCTATCATGACTAACCAGTCCTCGGATCTGAATTGTCGAACCCTGCTTGACAGTAAGTATCCTGAACTTCAGCTTCATCACTGAGCGGTTCAGGAGCCTGAGATCTAAAATGAGCCTCAGCCCTCCATCCTGAAGTAGCAGCCCAGCCCCAGCATCCCCCGCTTCGACCTCAACCTCCTCGGAGGAAGAGAGAGCACAGTGTTCTTTACTCGAGAATTTATCTCAAGCGCTCCCCATCCCAGATTATAACAACATTAATTCCTCAGAATCAAATGCAGTAATAATCCAGACATTTAAATCCTCAGAATTAAAATGCTGTTATGCACGCGTTGCCTTGATTCTATGCACAAGCCTTTTCTTCCCGTAGGAAGAACCGTGTCATAACAGTAGCAGCATAGATCTCTCACTCAAGAGTGGAAGCAAATGCTTCGAGTAATAGAGCGCTAGATCCAGGGAATGCAGGTGGAGATAGGGTGAGCCTGTCTCCAAACCTTCCCAGATCCAAGTGCGATCCTCGCGATCTCAATCGCCACCGCATTTTTAACTCCAGAAAGAATCTTACACCTGAGGAAATACAACACGGGAACGCTGTATGACAAATTTTTCTTTTACTCTTTCCTTAGTACTGTATTTGGTTTTGCTAACACGCAAGTACAGGGCAAGCAAGTAACTTAGATGAAGATGAACTGTTTCAACATGTTAAACCTGTTCTTTCAAACTGAGCTCTTTTCAATGACTAGAACAAAAAGAAGTCTGAGAAACCTCAGACAAATTGCAAAACAACAAATAAAAAACTGGTAGAACTTGTTGCATAGAGTGCTTGTCGCATACACAGAAACCAGCTTTATAACATTTTATAATATAATTTTCTAACAAACTTAAATTCCATAATATAATTTTGTGTCTTGCAATTTCGTGTCTTATAAAAAATTATGAGAATTATAATTGGCTTATTGTAGGACTGAAAAACTGTGCTGTGTAAAAACATGAAAATTTTCATTCTGCAGTATAGTAAATATAATATATTTACAATTATTGTAACATTTTCACTTCTTACTAGCTTAAGAAGCTTTATAAAGCATCCAAAGTAAATTTTAAGAGTCACAGATGTTAAATCTGGCATGAAGCATCTAAAGGCTCCAATTGTCTGCAAACATGAAAGTAATTTGAGGATGAAAGATTTTCAGCAAATACATTCTGCACAGAAAGCTCTTAAATGGCTTCGACTTGGATTATAGTGTGTGATGGCTATTGACCATTTTCCTGATGCTTTTCTCCACTTTTTGTCCATTTTGGGGCTTAGAAGTACAAATCACCATCCACTTTCCACAAACAGCTAGAACCTCAGACATTCTGTCCTATCATCTCTTTGTGAAGAAAGAAAATCATACAGAGTTGGAACAACAGCCTAAAATGACAAGGGAGAATTTTCATTTTGTGTGAATTTCCACAATGAGTTTTGCTGGGTTTCTTCAAAAATATTTGTCATTACAGATATTAATATTTGATCCATTTAGTGTCTTTTTAATGTGTTGGGTCTAAACGTATTTTATGATAGTGTGATCATTGTTCTGGATGATTGAAATGATTTGATAGTCGAATACATGTAAATAGCACATTAAGCGTATTTGCATTTGACCCTCTTCTGTATTGATCTTGACAGCTTGAAAGGCTCCTGTGATTTTCAAAACATTAATTATGCAATTTGCATGTGCATGTGTCAGGGGCGCAATGCTTCTGTTTAATTAAGCAAGGCTCCACATGGAAAACATGCATGAGCAGGGAGTAGGCGGGTTTATGCTAATATACTCTCAGCTGCTCATAAGGATTGTTTATCATCTTTACAGGGGATTTCAGCAGCATGCATATTATGCTAGTTTTTTGCGCAGTGATTGGTTTGCAATGGTCGAGTCTCTTTAGGGCCGTTTGAGGAAGCTCGTAATGAAATGCAGATTTAATCACTTCTGTCACAGTGTGAGCTATTGCTACCTGGCTGGATTCATACGCTAGAGACGGAAGTTATCAGGATGATTTGGTGATTACTGTTCTGTTATTCACATGGTGATTTGACTGTGTAGTATGCATTGATGAGGACTATAATTGGACTGAATATCATTACTGAAAGAACACTGAAATGTGTCATTAGTATTTACAGCCCTTTGGGTTACACAGGATACTCTTAAAAGGTTTGTTGCAAAAAAATGGAATTATGTTCTAATTTATAACAGAAATCTCATCTGTTAAATGTCTACAACTAATCTGGATTAATCAAATAAAAAAAAAATTTTTACATTATACAATTTTTAAAATGCTATTTATTTCAGTGACGGCAAAGCTGTATTTTCAGCATCCATTACTAATAAGAATCATTGAAATATGCTGATTTGGTGCTCAATTATTACTAGAATTATTTCTGAAGGAACATGTGTCACTGAAGACTGGAGTAATGCAATAATCTATCAAAAGATTCTCCCACAAAGTTTAAACTAATCCACCTCTTTCACTCATTCTCATTTTTTGCACTTGATTGTGCGTTACCCTTCATCTTTTCAATCTTCATTCTTACATAATTCATTGTCCCTTCAATTATTCACAATATTTTGAAAAGTTGCTTAGCTGTTCCCAACCTCATTTCGTACATTATGTAGGTGAAATGTTCTGTGATGATTATATATGCGGCCCTTCACCAGAGTTTCCACTTAACATGTTTGACTTCACTACTGTTCTCTAGGGTTTACATCAACCGAGAGGTGCCAAACAGTAGGGCAGTTAGTGTTAATAGCTTCAGAGCTGTTGACAAATGGCACCATCTGAATATGTCACTATTGTTTCATATTTTGTTTTATTAGTGAAAATAACGATTTAAAAGTGGATATATGAAAATGTATAGTCTCATTTGCACCAAACACTTTACTGACTGTTACAAAGAAATGTATCAAAGATAAGCTAGTTGACCACTTCAAGATTATATTGCTATTGTTTTTTTATCCATTCAATCTGCTACGCCAAATAAGTCTGTGTCATGGGAGTCCATCTGGCATTAACAAGCCACACTGTGTCATTCGTAGCTTGCTGCTCAAAAGGCTAATGATTGAAGATAAAGCTCATTACTATTCCAGACTACATCTCCCTTGTGTAACAACGAGAACTAGACTTGACAAAGACTGACTATGGTCTGTGACCTGAATTTAAAGATCACCTACATGTGTTACCAAATACAGTACCAAACCAATACATGGAATGAAATAAAATACTTCATAAGAAATAAAATGGAGCATTTTGTGGATAAAATTATTAGTAATGTATAATATATATATATATATATATAATATATATATTATAACATAATAAAATATTTATTATATATTAATATATAAAATGATAATTATCATTATTATCACCACGTTCATATTTACTATTGAATTAAAATACATTAAAGTCCAGCTGGATTTATACATATTCTGCCATTTTTTAATTCTTTGGCACATTTGTTTTTTTAGACGGGGGAAGGGCACATTTTAATGTTAATGGCATTTGTTCAAAATGAGAGTGGCAGTATTATAGATCACAACAGTTATGTAAATCCAAAGTATGGGACGGGCCCCTCTGCGCTTTAGAACCATGTGGCCTTCTCAAACACTGAGGGGCAAGACTCTCTTTTAACAAAAGCTACTCAAGCAAGAATCACATCAGAGACGTTTAGTGTGAAGAGTTCCTTGAGAAGAGGAACAGACTTTGTAAATCCCACCAGATTCAGTGTGCATCACATTACACATAATCCCTGCAATTCAGGACGGCCAGTTTTAAACGCTGAATATTAATAAAGCAAACTGAGAGAAATTACCTAACCCGCTCTGCTGCATAAGCAAACTCATTTTAAATGGACGCGACTGGTAAAGCGTTCGTACTATTAACCATTAATAATTAAAGACTATTCTCAGTTATTATTCGCCCTTTCTCTGGGGTTTACACATAATCCAGGCATTCGTTTCAATTGCCAGAGTCCTGTGAACCTTCACCGGCATTGTCAAGTAGCCAATCAATGAACTGCTTCTGCAATGCCCATTCAGAATAAACCTAGTTAGTTTCTTAACCATTGAAAACTCAGTCTGACAAACAACAAACACACACTACAGACACTGAAATGCTTTGTGAATGGACACATTTAGTCAAACGCCAACTGTCATTCAAGTCCACTGAGGGGGAAAGTACCTTGCAAACAGTAAATAACATATGTGCATCTTGTTCTCAACAACAAACTACCTTTAAAACATATTAACTTGATCATTATTGTCTTTACAGTGACTATATATAGATCTTTGTTTATATCCCTTTAATACAAGACCAGCCAAAAAAAGGTCCAGTTAACTGTAAACAAAGGAGAAGATTTAACCAAGCTCGCTGGTCGCCTTGAAGTTCCACCCATCCGTGCACAGAGCATGACACTACAATACACCATTCTACCCAGCAACAAAAAACGCTCATCCAAGCTTCTCGTTTCACCCAAAGCACACTATGTGTGCACAAACACTTAAGTGCAAACCATTAATAGCTGGAATTTATGCGCTACGGTGCATGAGTCACACATTTGAATGTATCAAACCATTCCTGTGGATGCACGACACCCTGTGTCAACAGTTACTAATGTTGTTATTGTTGGAAACATTTTTGACGTGAGGAAGGGACAGATGGCTACAAAGCAGCAAGGACATCCCACCCAACTATTGCACAATGCAACTTCAGCCAAACAAACACAAAATCAAAGACTGGGGTAAGACCTGGAAGCCAGAATGAGACGCAGTCAGGTTTTGATGCACAAATGGCAAACAGAGAAGTATATAAGCCAACTGCTACTAGTAACATCACTTATCTCATTACATATGTAACGACCGGTCAGAATGGCTGCTTTCGAGTAAAATCAAAACTGCTACGAATGGAATTCACACTCGTGTCTAACAAACGTGTAATAAACACGTACTAGCAAAATCAGTACTACCAGCATGACAACAAGACAATTGAGAAAACACACAATACTAGTTGAAAGTGAATATTTGGTGTCACAACCAAATATGCAAAAATGTGTTACCAGTAACAATGGACTAGTTACATATCACAGTTGGGATAGTTATGTCTAGTAGCTAAAGAAAAAGGTACTAGTATGCAATGAAGAAAGTACTAACTGTGGCAACTAGCATTTAATGAATAAGTAGGCTAATGGTTTAATAAAAAGATAGGCTACTAGTTAAATTAAACATATGGATGAGTACCGGAGACATAAAACAGCTACTAACTGTAATGAATAAACGTTACAGCCACTTAATGTTGCACACAATCGTGCAAAACTAAGTAGCCTAATCTTTGTTTATTTACAGAAGCAGGATATAAATCGGATCAATATAAACATCGAAGTGTCTCGTTACAAGTGAAATGATGTTCATGTAAACTCCTCCGATCGATTTATGATAGGCAAGCATACAAACCTTTCACTTGCGTTTCATACTCCGCAACGATCTCCTTGTCCTTCTTGATCTTCGTCTGAGATGACATTTTTCTTGAGGTATAAATGTAGAATCCAGTGATATGTTGAGCTCTGCGCGCGAGCTCCCGACTCTCACAGTTTGCAGCTTTTACCCCCCTTCTTCCTCACCAGTACCTATCAGAAGTGTCCTTCAATTTGCATCTGCTGGTAATCCCGATACTTTCCTCCTTTCGGAAGGAAGCAGCACAAGGGGAGCTGGAAGCACCCCGGGCACACCTGCGCTTTCTCAGATCCGATCCCTCGCGTTCAGAAGAGCTGATGGGCTCGGGGAGAGGCTGCTCCTCCTTGCTCAAGATCTGCCATCTGAAGTGACTGAAGAAAAATCCAATTCCTGCCTACAAGAAGAGGTTTCGGTATGAACGATGCGGCGTTGCGTCTGTGCCCATGCCGTTTATGTGGTCCTCAGGTCCGCGTGCTCTGGAAGGAAGAGTTGGGAGATGGCATAATCTGAGCTTGATTGGGCTCCGTTGCATTAGATTCTCAGCGGCAAGGCAAAGAACAGAATAGCGCCCGAGCGTCGTATGAGACTCCTCCTATTGTCGAATTCACTCCCTCAACCAATCCAATCAGTTCCATATGCACCCCTCCCAGGGCACACACACACAAACACACACTCTCTCACAGAGGGCGTTTCGTTTACACTTCCATTCTTTAAAGCCAATGTGTTTAGCTCAAGGTATCATTTTCCTCAGAGGTATCAAAGTGTTTGTTTTCTGTCCCATTTCTCATAGCTGTTGCCTATATGTTATAGCCTGCACACAATAGATTACATAAGGCTGTGATAACCAAGACCAACACGAAACAATTAGCTGTTAATAAACATGCATCAAATACCATTTATTGCAAAATAAACCATCCCAGGGTGATCAAACTGATCTTACGTAGCCCTGAAGGATTTTCATTTTGTTCGAGACGAATTTAGGATGTCCAAAACCAGTGATCATGTGACACAAGCTCTGTTCATTCAGGTGTCAGAGACGTTCGAAGATTTGTTCTGAGAACTGAGACGGTGGCCTGACAGTTCCTGTCAGCGAGGTGTTTAAACCTGTGGTTTTAGAGACCCACATCATAGCTCTGTCATCATGTCAGTTTATCTGCAATCTTGCAGTGCAGAAGAAAAGCTCTTAGTGAAATGGTTCGTGGTCTGAGTGACACTGTAAAACACTATGTGATGTGAGATTAGAATTCAATGACAAAATCAATAGCTAAATAGGCATCCGAGCTTACATTAACACAGTGTTCTCACTAAAACGCATAGTGAGAAGTACATAGGACCTATATCTCACCTGTGTTGTTATTTCCTTCAGAAATAGCAGTGTCTGCAGTGTGCTGCACTACTCTTTGGTAATTATAGATGTCACTATTATACTATCAATACTCTCACTGATCTATTCCACACAAATCAAGAAAAAGTGAAGTGTTTCTGTGGCCAACTGACATCAGCGTCTTTTAATTTACGCTTCACCTGTTCAAAGCACTTTCACAAGCTTACCTAAGGAATTTATAATGGGATATGCAAACAGAGGGGTGAGAGGATTACTTTTCTGATGTGAAAACAGAATTTTTATGATACCCAGCCTTCGGGTGAACTTGATCTTTGAATGATTCATAATCAGTGCCACCATGCATTCAGCCACAAGACATTAAAGGAAAAATAATGCCAAATAATGGCAAGCATCTATCAACATCCAGGACTGAACTGGAAATGCTTTTTACATTCAAAATCAGTTTCATTACAGCAAACTCATTTAAACACATTCAAACCCTAGATAGATAGATAGATAGATAGATAGATAGATAGATAGATAGATAGATAGATAGATAGATAGATAGATAGATAG